>ML324164.1:17313-104269 GCA_005239505.1 Nicotiana paniculata
CTCCCCCCTCTTTCTTTTTCCTTTCTATTTAACTCAATCCTATTTAACCTAATATATCCCCTCAAGCCATAGCAAGAACTAAACTTCACAAAACACATTCCAAATACTCCATCAAAAAGCACTTGAAAGAAAAAGAAAAGAAATTGTCATAGGAAAATGGAAGGTCCAAAGATTTCTTCATCTATGAATAATTTTGAAGATGCAACAAATCAAGAAGAGAGTGGATGGACAACTTATTTGGATGATTTTTCATTAATGAACCAAAGGGAAAATAGATCTTCTAATAATTCTGAAGATGATAATTTTGGCAACCCTTCTTTGCTATCTGTTTCTGCTTCTCATGTTAAGAGATTGAATTTGAAGAAACCAAGAAATAAGAAAATCTCTGATCCTGATTTGGAAGACACTGCTTGTTCACCTGACAACAGTCCTAAGGTAATTATTTAATTATATATATATATTATGTTTTCGACATGTCTCCAAAGATTAAACCCATTATATGTTTAATATCATGAATTCAGAATCTATTTTTATTTTTTGATATTTGACATATATTTCTATATTTCGTATTGAAAACGCTGGGTTTATATGGAGAGAATACTTATATTCTCCATATATCCATCACTCTCACCGTGTTGACATGGTTAGTTTTAATGAATTTAACGCGTGAAAATATTTTTTTTTTCTTATATCTCTGTGTAATATTCTGATACTATGTTAATTACTTCATCTAAAACTAGAGGAAATACTTTTAATTATTATTTATTATGTGTTCAACTTCTACCGTTCTGTTTTGTTCTGATAAGTCTTCTGTAACTATCAACAGGTAAGCAGTTTCAAACAGATGGATATCAATTACAGAAACGGAAACTTTCTGGTAATTAATTATATTTTATTACAATTTTACTCTTTGCCTTTTGATTTTTATTTTTTTACTTTTTAAATTTTAACCACAACTAAAACAGTTAGTATAATTAATTTAGGGTGTTTAATAATTTTGTAGGGAAATGAAGGAAGCTCAAGACAGATAATCCAACAAATGCAGAATGTAGAGAGAGGCCACAGCATATCTTTTGAAAATAATGGTTATACTGACCTGAAGAAGAAAGGACTTTGTCTTGTGCCTTTATCCATGTTTGTCAACTACAAGGGCTGATTCCTTCCTTCCCCCCCCCCCCCCCCCCCCCCCCCCCCCCCCCCCCCCCNAATTTGTACATTTTTTTTTCTCTTGTCCATGTAAAAATCTAACTTTTATTTTTTACTAAGATTCAAATATCTTACGAGTTAAAGTTCTATGCGTTACAAAATAAAAAATATTTAGACAGTACAATCATATATAATGTAATTATAAGTATATCGTCTAAAATAATTTGATGGCGAATATTATTTTCACATACTTCCTAATAAGTTTGTGTGTGTGTTTTCTTTTGATTCCGCACCCATGTCGTGTACTCGCATAGGTGGTAATAAGTTTGTGTTGGTTGACATATATATGACATAATCACTGTAATTAGTTTCAAAGAAAAAAAAAAGGAGGTTCTTGGTGCTAAACTATACATAACCAAAAAAGTTAATTTCTTTTAAAACAGAGAAATTCTTTCAGAACCATATCCGAACACATTTATATTCCAAGCTCCAAAGAATAATACAAAAAAAAAAAAAAAAATCCAAAAAGGAAAAAATAAGTAAAAATTAATTTTGTAAGCAAAACAACTGATTTTCCTTCAGGCTTTCGGCGGCAATTTTAATTCACGGATAACCAAAAGTCATGAATTGTTAGTGCTGCATGCAATTGTCAACGAAAGAGGTATATTTCTGAGAATATTATTTTATTTCAAGGATCTTATATCAATTTTGAAAATTCTCCTTCGTTCAAAATGCTTCATATAGAAAAAGAATATGCTACTAGATGGAAATTTGTAATACTCCATTGCACCAGCTACCTTATTTGCCATTTTGCTGAAAAAAAAGTTAGTAAAAGATTAAGGGGAGAAAAACTCAAAATTCACGCATGTGCTATTTGAAATTGGTTAATTTTGTCAATCGTTACATTTTTAATTTATTCATACGCTTTTTGTTTAACAAATCATCTCGTATTTACCTTTTTATTGACGGAACTCCAGCGTGAAATGACTAGACCACCTGTCCAAATTCTTTTTCCACGAAGGTCCATATTGTCATTAACTTTTGAATATGATCTAAATTACCCTTATGTTTGAGCTCCATTAGAGTTTAATAACGAAAATGAGTTTTTTTTCCTAATAACATTAGACCAAAAGTTTAATGGAAGACAAAGTTGCAAGATTTCAAATAGTACAAGTACCCATTTTCCAAAAATTAAAAAGAAATATAGAAATAGAAAAGTTTAGCGTGACATTTTCAAGTTTAAATTAGAAACTGCTTATATAATTAATTTAATTAAGACCCCTCCATGTGCATACACATTAAGCAGTTGAGTACAGGTGATTTATTGTGATAATAACTCGCCATTAATTCCTTAAAAGTTTAAACTATTTGTCACATTCTGTTTGATTATTTCCTGAGTTCCCTACTTCTTCTTCTGTTTATATTGAATAATGTGATGACTATGACGCTGACATATTAACAACAAATGGATTATAAGTGTATAATAATACTGCAACTACTCTAACGATAATGTCCAATATATTCCTATTTAATACCAAACAAAATCTACATATTATAGCCTAGCTACCGGATAACTTTAAATAATAATAATAATAATAATAATAATAATAATAATAATAATAATAATAATAATAATATCAATATCAAAGGCTGCTGGTTAATTAAGTAGGCAATTAGCCAGGGTGCCAAGTGTTTTATAAGATCGATATGAGATCTGGCTATCATCAGGTGAAGATTAGGACTTCAGATGTCTCTAAGATAGTTTTCAGAACTCGTTACAAGCACTGTTTTAAAAGGCATTTTCGATGAGAGTCCTGGAGCGAGGCGCACCAAAAATGCATCGGGTCGGGGAGAGGGAGGGGGGGGGGGGGGGGGGGGGGGGGGGAGGCGAAAGTCTCAAGTGGCATACGTCCGGGAGTTGAGGCGCGTTTTTGTAGTGAGGCGTAAGCCCCAAAGACTTTCTAAATTAAAACAAAATTTGCTGAATAAGTCTTTCATATAATACCAAAATTCTCAAAACTTGAAAGGAATTGAAATGTTAAATTTAAGACCTTTTTTATTGATAGATGACCTAATTTATGGTATTTTCTAATTCTTTATCTTGTCCGCTAGTTTGTTACTATCTCCCAAAAGCAATGAATAGTCAATTTTTTTTTTTGCAATACAAAGAGAACTCCACTCTCCCGCAAGTTCAAAGTTAAAATTGCGGGTAAATCATCATTTTTATCCTTCTATGTAGAAAATTTTATTCTTTTCAACTCTAGTTACTTGTGCTTGCAAGTAGCGTATAATGAATTATTTGGGCTAATTTTTTGTGAGGATGGAGCAAAACTATATATATTTTTCATATATTTATAGTTTTCTTCAATTTTTATATAATTTTGTCGATTTATAATTAATTTATTGTAATTTTTATTTTATGAAATATTAAAAAGTAAAAAACACATGGGGCTTACAACCGTGCTTCGGGGCTTACGCCTCGCTGAGGTATATGTAAAACGCTCCGTCTTACACTCACGCCTTTTAAAACACTAATTATAAGTTCTAGGTGATGTCATTTGGGTTGGCTAACGTTCCAGCAACTTTCAAGGATTTGATGAACCGAATGTTCCAGCCTTATTTGGATTTCTTTGTGATTGTGTTAATTGATTTTTGTTTCTGTTGAAAAAGAGGTTTTGGAATTGAGTTGAAATTTTTTATTTGGAAGATGAAGTTATTGTGTCACGACATGAATTTTACTTTAAAATTTTTTTTTTTTGTAAGTGGAGAAAATTCATCTTGGAGAAAACTTGAAAATGTGGTAAAAACCATTTTTGCTTTTTTCAAAAATTGTTTTTCGAAAGATCTCGGAATACTGACAAATTTTTATGGGCAGAAAAGTTTTTTTTTTTGTTGAAAAAAAAGTAAAGATTCTGCATGGCCAAACGGGGCTAAAAGTCCTGAGGAGAGTTGAAAATGGTTCAGAAATTACTGAGAATAGCTTATATCTTGGCAGAACAGAAAATAATATAAAATCATGTTGTTAATTATGAACTTATTGACTTGTACTAGTACAATTTTATGTTCGAGCTGATGTTATCAAAATATGTTATTAGAATGTTTCCAACTACTTTTGGAGTGCTAATATAATATTATAGTTCAACTAGGGATTTGGTGAAGTTTAATTAAGACCTTTTTAATTGTATGAATTAATAGAAAATCGGAAGGGGATTCTTGTAGCAATCGTGAAGTTGGCTCCGTATGATTTATAGGTTACGGGTTCAAGTCATGGAATCAGTCACGATACCTGCATCAGGATAGGTTGCTTAATTCACAATTTTTGAAGTGCGACCTTTCCCCGGGCACCTGCATGACGTAGAATGCTTCGTGCACCTAGCTATCCGATATAATAAAAAATGTGAAATATGTTGCATAGCATTGTTTGTAAAGTCATCAATGATAATGACCAAAGGTAGTAATTATGTAAAAGTCATCACTATTCAGAGATAATGACCAAAGGTAGGAGTAATTAACTTGGACGATGAGTACTTAGGCCAGATCAATTGGTCAAAATCATTCTAGTTATGATGGAACGTTTAGTGACTATGTATTATGAACATTGAAATCCAAGATTAAGCACATGATTAAAGTGGTTAGTTAATATTCCATTTAGTCTTCGAGATAAGCCCCTAATGTCAGATTTGAAGTCAGTTTCAAGCGTCATTATTCGAAATGAAAGTAGATAATCAGTAGCTAACAGATGGACATCAGTGCATGATAGTTGTGGGATCACATCCACCATATAATTTCTCTCAAAGTTGATAGAAAGTTAGTGGCATTAGAGCCATTAAGCAGATGTTTATCTCATAAGGTAACCAGCTTTAGGTTGGTGTACAAATCAATATTAATTAGTCAATCAAATTGTTAACAACCATGGAATTTGGAATATGGAGTGTGTTTACCCGTAAGACGGTGCAGTTGAATTTGTAACGTGATTTATAAATACGTGAATTAAATTGAACCAATAAAATAAAATAACAAAGTGAAAATAGAGTAAATAAAGATAATTGAAGAAGTGACAAGCTTGAACTTCAGAATGTTCATAACGCGATCAAGAATAATTGAAAAATCTTGACGATACTTGTATAAAGCTTGAAAGAATGAGAGAAAGAATATTAGTCTTTTGCTATCAGTATTTCTCCATGCTTACAATAGAATGAAAGCTTCTATTTATACTAGAGCTATGAGATGTGATCACGCCCAACTATGCCTTATAAAAAGGACAAACCGGTCGTTGCAAATATAATCCGGGTATTTAGCCCAGAGTCGAATCCCACAGGGAATTAACCTATCAATTACTATTGCCAGACTCACTGAATTCTCCGTAATCAACTTCCTAGATGTTTTGAATAACAATTGGTGATATTTCTACTAACTATGACTGAATAAAATTAATTAAATTAAGCGCTAACTATGACTGAGTTGTAAACAAATAAGAGAAGGATTTAAGGTTGTGATTTCCCCTATTGATGGAATCCCTTCCTGTTATGTGTCATATGGATTTGCCTAATCTTTTCTATCGATCATGAGCACTCTTACTACCGCAAATCTCTCCCGAGTAATTACGACAATTTACTAGAGGCACTCTCTCGAGTTACGCTAGCTGGCTTTTATTACAGCTCACTTAAATCGCACCCAAGGTTTCGTGATCCCTAATCCCACCTTTAAACCATCGGTTATTGATTCCTCATATACTTTGGGAGTGGTGTTGTTCAACAACTACCTAAATATGCATTCTCTCCCGAGTAATACATACTAAATAGACACAACTAATTGAGGATCCTATCAATTAACTACAACAGAAACGTAGTGGAACAAATAGAGATTAAACTGGGCAAACTATATTAACACAAAAAGAAGTTCATCCTTCAACAGGTTCCATCAAAACCTTAGACTAAATAATTTAGCTACTCATAATTGTTTCCATAATAACAACAGCAAAATTCATCATGAATGATAAAAACAAAAGGAAGAAAGGTAGAACTCGATGCCGAATTTTCCTCCTTGCCTTGAACAAAACTATAAAAACCTTGATATCCTCTTTTTGGGCGAGCTGGGCCTCTTATAGGTTAAGTGGAATTGCCCCCAAACTTTCAAGTTTACCCCTAAAATTATCGCGTTTCAGATTGACTAGCGTGATCGCGCTCGAACCGCGCATGAGCCGCGCTAATAGCGTTTTAAACTGTCGCTGCTTCCTGGACTAGCGTGGCCGCGCTAAGGCAAGCTAATCTACTTCAACACTGCCCAGGTTCTTCTCCTCTAGTGTGGCCGCGCTAAGGCCGCGCTTGGCCCACGCTAGAGTGGATCAGCTATTTATCTCTTTTTTTCTTTCTTTCTTCACACGCACTCAACTCCGAGGGGCTTTCCTTGCTTTAATTTAGCTTCAAACACTGTCCTATGTCCTCATAATCACGACTTGCTCCTGCAAAACATAAAATTCACAATTAGAGCCATTTTTCGTCATTTAACCTTTCTAGAACAATGAAAGATAGTAAAGTTAGGGCATAAATGATTGCTAAACTACATGAATCTAGCCTATTATCAACACTCACACTTAAATCATTGCTTGTCCCCGAGCAATCCACCATACTCTACAGTTGTTCCTTCACTAAGAACCCCCCTAACGTGTCACACCAAGAGCATATCACAAAAGTTGCGCCTAGTAATGTAACATCTTTGCCTCAAGAGTTGACTCTCACGTGCCGTGCAATATTCATACTCAACTTACTCCATACAGAGATCAAGACTTACCTTTCCTTCATGAATAACGTGCCCTCACATCACACAAGAGAGTAGTTCCACAAGTAATAACATTAAGAATAATTAGGAACTCAGATAGACAAAATTCACTCACTCTCAGAAAGAACATTCATATGCCACAAAGATTCACCATAGGCTTGCCCGTAGTGTACTACTCTGCTAATCGAGCTCATTCAGTCTAAGATCAATTACGAGTTCATTTGATTGTAATATAGGCTAAGGGACGGGTAGGATATATTTGGATATAGTGACTAACCTCCCTAAGCACTTTAATGCAATTACTTTCACTTTCAGCACCGTACGATGTCAGACCAGACATTCTACCACACTTCTATTTATAATACACCAAACTGCTTTAGGTACAGTTGTATCAAGTCACTTATCAAGGAATTCATTTATTTATTCTTTTCTTTTTCTTTTTTTTTCATTTAAGTGGCGCTTATCATTTTTTTTCCTTTTTCAAAACACTGCACCTTTCTCCCTATTTCGTTGGTTCCACTCAAAAGCTAAACCAGCCACCCCATACTTTAACTTTTACATATTTCATAACAACTCAAGTGCTCATGGGAGGTAAAGAGGTTCAAATAGATGGGCCATTCAAACAATTAGGTAAGACTTGTAATGTGGTTGCCAAAGAACAGGCTTATAGGCTCAACGGTGTTGACTACGATATATCACATTTAGGTGGGTATACTTTATATATTTGTCTTAACAAAGAAATGCCTATATCACTTCTAAGACTGAATAAAGCTACTATTTCACTTTGCAAACACACAAGGCAAGTTCTAGGCATCAAATGCAGAGCATAGAATATAATACAACTCACACACACATGGCACATGACTCACTCCAGATTGGCTTATCAAAACACTCTCGTTTGAGTACTCAAGTCAGTTACAAACATACAATTTAAGGCACTCTAACAAGAATCAACAACTGAGATTAAGCGTCACACTCTAGTGTCTATTGTGTTCTGGTGTAACAACGCTAAGGGATTCTCTTCCTATCTCAGCTCATAGCCCATAAGTACTAACTAAAAACTAAAAACACAATAAAAAAAACTAATTATACCTGGTTCAAGCAAAACCCTTAGAAAAGAACCGCGGCCCAAAGAAAATCAAGGGGGAGTTACCACACTACCTAGAGCATAAAATCTTTTTGGTATTTTCCTTAGACTTACTTCCCTCAAGAAAACTGTCTAGGAGATCCGTCGTCAGGAAGAGTCCAACATATTTCTGTTTTTTTTTTTGGTGGTCGACTTAAACCCTCAAGAACCCCGTCGAATGAGATCCGTCGTCAGGACAAGTCAACTCATATAATTAAACTGCTACTCAAAATAAAATAAAAACAAAAGAAAACAAAACCCAAAAGAAAACATATAACAATTACGTTCCTACATATATACACATACAATGAAGTAACCCCCACCCCACACTTAAAAGGAAGACATATACTCATGGCATTCAAAATAAATCAATGTGAGGTAAAGGAACGTCCCTGATGGATCAATCTTGATCGGAGACCGTCCCCGGGTCCAGATGACATGCAAGACCCAGAGCTCGCAGCCAGTCCATGATTTTCTTCTCTGATTTAACCTGCCGGGTAGCCACTACATCAACATGCGTTCCTAAGTCAGCGACCGAGTTACGCAACCCTGCCAGCTCTTGCTCCAGATTGTCCGATTTCTGACTCCGACTGACCCTAGACGGTCCTGCTATGTCGGCAACATGCTCATGAGCTGGCAACTCATCTCCCACTTCTACCTGCTCGTCCTCCTCCTCCTCAGGGGCATCCTCCCTATTAGCACCACCAGTCGCCACATGATCCTTCCCAGTAGTTACCTTATCTGCTCGAAAGGCGGCCTCTTTCGGGACTTTGCCATCTACCCTCAAATTTTTCGGCACCTGAGCTGCAAGGTATAATCTAGTAACAAGGGAAGAAGAAACCATACCTCTTAATGGGACATCGAGTGAACGTATCCTCATGAATGAGCTTGGCCACGTCAAAGTCGTGGCCATTCATGAAACACCAGATCAAACAAGCACAAGGAGCATTCACTTCTGTGGTGTTGAGGGACGGGATCAGGCGGTTGTTGATGAGATATAACTAGTACTTCCCTTCAAAGGTTAGTGCCGACGACTTGAATTTCGCCCCGTATTTCATCCACACAATCTCTTTTCTAGGTGCACATATAGTTGGAAATAACGTCTTCCACTGAGGGTAGCGTCTACCATACGCCTCATATAAGTCTTCCATCTCCGCCACGGGATCTGGTAGCCTGTAGGCTCTCCTAATAGCTTCCATAGAGGCGTCAGAACGCCTCTTTCGCACGATGACCACATCATTCCTATGCTCCAAAATGTTTGCATAAAATTCTCGCACCACAAGTGCATTGGCTTCGTCCGGCTCTTCAAAGAAAACATCCAACCTACGCCGAGCAGCTCATTGTAAATGTTTGGACAGTCATGTTGGAGGGACGCTATGTCCATGCCCCGTTCTTGTATTGGCTTCTTTTATTCCTTTTCAACAAACCGTCCCTGAGCTGCAGCGGAGACGAACTTGTTGCTATCATAAGAACGAGCATCAGTTGACGCTCGTGCTCTAGATGATTCCGCTTGTCCGCTGGAGGAAGAACCAGTGGCTTGGCGCTTTCTGTGGGGTTCCATATTACCTACAATAAGGAACATCATTAGCGCAGTACAAACGAGGTGCCCCAACTGTGGTTACTCATACTTCACCCTTACAATTGGTCACAATTATCACTGGCACTCACTGTGGCATTTTAACAAACATGTTGTGGGCATCATTCACCGAAGCCCCCAATAAACCATGCTATAACCCAATTTCCACCACAATTGCACCAAATTCACCCAACTACGTTATGAGGTACAACTACACAGACGCCACCACCCACAAGCAACTAAGTATACACTACAAATTACTTCTAAAAAAATAAGAAAAATTACTACCTAACCAAGAATTCAAAAGAAAAACTAACAAAAATAGGGAAAAAGAAAATCTTACCTGGGGTGAGAGAAGAGTGTGAGAATTGAAGAAGAGTGGTGGGGGATTAGCTTGAACCTTGGGAAGATTGGGGCTATGGTTATTTCTTTGGGGAGGGTGAATGAGATTTTGAAGGAGTAGTGAGGGAGAGGAAAAGTTTTTAGGTGAGGGGAGTCGTGGGAGGGAATGTGTTTAGTGGGAATAGGAGAAGGGGAGTTAGGGTTGGGGGAATAAGAAATAAGGGGAAAAAATGAAAATCAAAATAAAAAAAATAAAAAATTAAACTAACTACAACAAACCTGTCCGGCGACCTAACAAGCGCGGTCCTAGCGCAGTTCGAGCGCGGACGTGCATGTTACAACAATACGAGGTAGTATGAAACCCAATTAGCGCGTTCCTTAGTGCGGTCGTAGCACGACCGCACGACTTGGAGGCAGAAAACTTACCGTTTTGCGTGGCCTGAGCACGGCCGCGCACCTGACATCGACTTTGTGCCCTTTTTTTTTTATACCTTTTTCCCCACGTTGGCCTGACTTATCATTCGCCTGAGCTCACCTGCATGTGTTAGTACTTACAAACAGTTAAATATAGTTCTAACTACTCTACATTCACTACGCGTTGGTTTGCCTCCCAACCAACGCCTTAGTTAATGTCGTGGCACGACAATTACAACAAGTCAATGGGTTGCCTCCCATGCAGCGCCTGATTTAACATCGCGACACGACGTAGATGAGCGCATATAAGGCTCGCTCGACCTCTCAGATTCATTCAGATGTATCACTGACACTTCCTTGGTTTCATCCACACCCACATACGGTTTCAATCGGTGCCTGTTGACTCTAAATGTGTGGGAATCTTTTTCTGAAGCAATCTCTATGGCACCTGAAGGGATCACTTCGACCACACGAAATGTAAGACCATCGTGACTTGAGTTTACCCAGAAATAACCTTAATCTTGAATTATAAAGCAACACCATATCTCCGGGTTTGAAGTTTCACTCAAAAATGTTCTTATCGTGCAACCTCTTCATTCTCTCCTTGTACAACCTCGTGCTCTCGAAAGCACAATATTGGAACTCATCTAGCTCATGCAGTTCTGTGACTCTATTTGTGCCTGCAGCCTCAATGTCCAGATTTAGCTATTGCAATGCCCACCAAGCTCTATGTTCTAGTTCCACTGGCAAGTGACAGGCCTTCCCAAACACCAACTTGTATGGTGACATACCAATTGGTGTTTTGAAAGCAGTTCTGTAGGCTCAGAGTGCATCATCTAGCTTTTTCGCCCAATCAGTTCTTGTGGCGTTCATAGTTTTAGTCAGCACACTCTTTATTTCTCTATTTGACATTTCGACCTGTCCACTGATCTGAGGATGGTATGGGGTTTCCACCCTGTGGCGCACATCGTACTTTGCTAGGAATTTCTCGAAGGCTCTATTGCAGAAGTGAGTGCCTCCATCACTGATAATGGCTATCGGGATCCCAAAACGGGTGAATATATTCTTCTTCAAAAACCCAACCACCACCCTTGCATCATTGGTGGGGAGAGCTGCAGCTTCCACCCATTTGGACACATAATCTGCAGCAACAAGTATGTACTTATTTCCATAGGAGCTGATGAAGGGGCCCATGAAGTCTATCCCCCATACATCGAACACTTCAACCTCTTGAATTGGGTTCATGGGCATCTCATGGCGACAGAAGATGTTCCCGGTTCGCTGACATTCATCACAACCCTTCACCCATTGATGTGCATCCTTAAATACGATTGGCCACTAGAACCCAGCTTCTAGAACTTTTGTTGCCGTCCTGACTCCTCCAAAATGTCCGCCATATGCCGATGTGTGACATGCCTGCAAAATAGAAGATTGTTTTATCTCAGGGACACACCTCCGGATCATATTGGCAACCCAAATTCTAAACAGATAAGGTTCATCCCAGTAATACATGCGGCAGTCACGGTAAAAAATTTTCTTTTGCACAGAGGAAAGGTCATATGGGACTATACTTGCCAGGTAATTTTCAATGTCTTCATACCATGGCACTTCCTCAAGGCTTGTAGCGAGTAGCTGATCGTCAGGAAAGGTTTCCAGAATATTCTCTGCCTCAACTGAGTTTTCACCTCCTTCAATTCGCAATAGATGATCAGCGACTTGGTTTTCCATGCCCTTACGGTCGCGAATCTCCAGGTCGAACTCTTGCAGTAGCAGCACCCAACGAATCAGGCGCGGTTTGGACTCCTTATTTTCAATCAGGTACATGAGAGCAGCATGATCAGTATATAGAATTACCTTAGAGCCAATCAAGTATGATCTGAACTTGTCAAATGCGAACACCACAACCAGCATCTCCTTTTCAGTCACAATGTAGTTCAGCTGGGCTCCCCTCAACGTTCTACTTGCGTAGTAAATTGGGTACATTATCTTGTCTTTCCACTGTACTAGAACTGCTCCCACTGCATAGTCATTGGCGTCACACATGAGTTCGAACGGTTGCTCCCAGTCGGGGGCAACAATGATGGGTGTTGTGACTAGCCTCTTCTTCATCTCCTCGAATGCTACCCTACAATCATAAAAAAATATGAAAGGGTGATATTTTTCTAACAACTTACACAGAGGGTTGGCAATTTTTGAGAAGTCTTTGATGAATCTCCGGTAGAAATCGGCATGCCCGAGGAATATCCTGATTGCTTTGACCGATGTGGGAGGTGGAAGCTTTGATATCACATCGACTTTCACCCGATCCACCTCGATTCCCTTGCTTGATACCAGGCGTCCCAAGACTATACCCTCTTGTACCATGAAATGGCACTTCGCCCAATTGAGTACAAGGTTAGTCTCGATACACCTTTTCAACACTCGGGTCAGATTTGTAAGGCACTCATCGAATGAGTTTTCCACCACTGAGAAATCATCCATGAACACCTCCATTATATCTTCGCCCATGTCATTGAATATGGCCATCATGCACCTTCGGAATGTGGGGGTGCATTGCATAGGCCAAAGGGCATCCTCTGGAAGGCAAAAATCCCATATGGACATGTGAACGAGGTCTTCTCTCTGCCCTCTAGTTATGGAGATTTGGTTGTACCCTGAGTACCCATCAAGAAAATAGAAGTGTGACCTTCCTGCCAGTCTGTCAAGCATCTGATCAATGAAGGGAAGTGGGAAGTGGTCTCTCCGGGTGGCCAAATTCAATTTCCTATAGTCCATACAAATCCTCCAGCCTGTGACGGTTCTTGTAGAGATCAGCTCATTGTTATCATTTTTTACCACCATCATACAATCCTTCTTAAGAACACATTGCACGGGGCTAACCCAGTTGCTGTCAGAGATGGGGAAAATCATTCCCGCATCTAACCACTTAATAATCTCCTTCTTCACCACTTCCTTCATATTGGGGTTCAAGCTTCTTTGGTGTTGCCTGGAAGGTTTGTGCCCCTATTCCAGCAGAATTTTATGCATACAATATGCCGGGCTGATCCACTTAATGTCTTCCATGGTCCACCCAATGGCAGTCTTGCACTCTGTGAGTACCTGCAAAAGCTGTTGTGCCTGCACATCTAACAAACTGGATGAGATAATAACATGTAATGTGGTATTAGGTTCTAGGAATGCATACCTGAGATAGGAAGGCAGTGGCTTCAACTCCAGCTTTGGTGGTTCTTCTATTGATGACTTGGCTAGAGGGGTTTCTCTTTTTTCTAAGTGCAGAGGCTCAAATTCAAGTGATCTCTTCCAAAAGCCTTTGCCCTCAAGAGCCAACACCCATTATTCCAATTTTTCCCCATTCACCTCATCTAAATTCATAAGACATGCAGCAAGAGGATCTTCAATAGTCAAGGTCTCATCATCCTCTTCCAGGATTACATCCACGACATCAATAAGAGAATAATTGGAGAATTCACTTGGTTGCCTCATAGATTTCTGCACGTTGAATGTTATCTCCTCATCGTTCAACCTCATCTTGAGCTCCCCAATTTCACAATCAATGCGAGCTCGCCCTGTGGCCAAGAACGGCCTTCCCAAAATTATGGAAATTTCTTCATCCACCCTACAGTCAAGAATTACAAAATTTGCAGGGAACACAAATTTCCCTACCTGCACCAACACGTTATCCAAAATACCTGAGGGCCTTTTCACAGTTCTGTCAGCCAGCTGCAACAACATAGGCGTCAGTCTAGCTCTTCCAATCCCTAACCTCTTATAGATACCCAGGGGCATAATATTAATGTTGGCCCCCAAATCACAGAGTGTCTTGGCAAAAGCAAAGTTACCAATGGTGCAGGGAATTGTGAAACTCCCTGGATCGGACAACTTTTTAGAAACTGGTCTAGTCACAACAACACTGCATGTCTGAGTTAGAGTCACTGTGGACAAGTCTTGGAAGTCGAATTTTAGGGACATCAAGTCCTTCATCATTTTTGCATAACCAGGAATCTCCTTCAAAGCATCAATCAATGGAATATTTACCTGAATTTGTTTCAACATTTCCAAGAACTTCTTGTATTGCTCATCTTTCTGGTACTTGGCCAGCCTCTGTGGGAATGGTGCTGGAGGTCTCTTCTTCCCAGTGATTTGGATTTTCTCTTTGTCAGACACTACCTCTACTACCGGTTTTTGGGCTGTTTCAGCTTCTTTCTCAGCCTCAATCTGTGTGTTGGTTTCTTTCTGGGCAGACTGCACTGTCACCTCTGTCAGTCTTGCTGAATCATCTAGCTCAATGGGCACTGATAAAAGTGTCTCAGCCCGTCTGCTTTCTTGAGCCCTCTCTTGCTCCAAGTCTAGGTCTCTGTCATTACGTAGACTCATTGCCATCAGCTGCTTTGGGCCCTGATCTTTTGGATTTACCTGAGTGTCTGCAGGTAATGTCCCATGAGGACGATTATTCAATGACATCAAAATCTGACCCAATTGCACTTCAATGTTATTTATGGCTGACTCATGTGCATATACTCTTTCATTAATTTTTTCATTTGACCCAATAACCTGCTGCATCATTGCCTCGAGTTTAGCAAACCCATCTTCTTGTCTCCCACCATGTTGCTGCTGAGGAGGATGATAACCCTGCTGCTGATTTTGGTTGTTGTACCCCTGTGGCCTTTGGTAGGGTGTCACATTACCGTGAGGTCGCATGGCTCTCATATTTTCATTGTTGTGATGCGGCTGGACTGGCCTGTATGGCTGATTCTGCTGGCCCCAATTCTGACCACCCTGTCTTTGGCCCCCATAATTAGACACATAATTCATGTTCTCAGGATAGTGATGATGATCGCTTTCAGCATTCCACTGGCTACCAATTTGGCTGACTAGTGCAAGATGTGCATAAGCCTCTATTGGTTCTATCTACAATGTACACCTGTTGCTTCTGCCCTGACTCTTCCACCTTTTTGGTGAGTATGCTCATTTGTGTCATTAAGGTGGCCATATTTTCCGCAAGAGTGTTGGCTGGATCTAAGGCCACTGAGTGAACTATTGGAGTGATGGGTGCATTCCTGATTGTCCACCCCGAATTCTATGCCCTTTAGTCAAGCAGGATCTGGCTTTCTCTCCATGATTTGCTCAAGAATGCTCCACCAGCTGAAACATTAACATTAGCCTTCACGCTATCTGCCAGACCCATGTAAAACTGCTGCCCCAACATCTGCTCTGGAATACCGTGGTGCGGATATATAACCAACATCCCTTTGAATCGTTCCCATATTTCTTGCAATGTTTCCGTTGGTTTCTGTCTGAAGCTCAAAATTTTATCAATTTGCTGAGCAGTCTTGTTGGGTGGATGAAACTTCTTCACAAATTGCTTGAGTAACTCCTCCCATGTAGTGATGTAATCGACAGGGAGTAAATTTAGCCAAGTCTGGGCTGCTCCTGTCACTGAGAATGGAAACAACAACACCTTTATTGCTTCCTGAGTCACGTTGGGCTGCCTTTGAGTTTTGCAGATTGATAGGAAATTCTTCAAGTGCTGTTGAGGATCTTCAATGTATGACCCCGAAAATAGTCCCTTGTTTTGCAACAAGTGCAACATGTTGTTTGTGATTTGAAAAGATTTAGCCTTTATCTGCGGGACTACTATGGCTGTGGCCAAATTCTTTGCTGTGGGTTGTGCCCAGTCATATAGAGAAGCCTCTGGCATAAGAGACTCCATTATCTGCACAGTTGGGTCTACCACGTTATCCCCATTATTGTTTCTGTTGTTCACCAGCTCTGCCATGTCTGGTTCAGGTTGTTCAGTTGATTGGTTGTTGTTTGCTTTTCCGGTTGGCCCGATTCAAGGCCTTGAAAACTTTCTCGGGATCTGATAATGCTTCAAACACTTCACCAGTTCTCGATGAGTTTCTAGGCATGCACCTGTACAACCAAGTTAGCAAACGTTAAAATTTCAATGTATGGATTGAAAAGGAAGAAAATTGACTACACTAAGAATTTTTGTATTTCTTTCAACTGTAATTGATAACAACGCTAATTCCCCACAACGACACCAAATTTTGATCACGCCCAACTATGCCTTATAAAAAGGACAAAGCGATCGTTGCAAATATAAACCGGGTATTTAGCCCAGAGTCGAATCCCACAGGGAATTAACCTATCAATTACTTTTGCTAGACTCACTGAATTCTTCGTAATCAACTTCCCAGATGTTTTGAATAACAATTGGTGATATTTCTACTAACTATGACTGAATAAAATTAATTAAACTAAGCACTAACTATGACTAAGTTGTATACAAATAAGAGAAGGATCTAAGGTTGTGATTTCCCCTATTGATGGAATCCCTTCCTGTTATGTGTCATATAGATTCGCCTAATATTTTCTATCGATCATGAGAACTATTACTACCGTAAATCTCTCTCGAGTAATTACGATAATTTACTAGACGCACTCTCCCGAGTTACGCTAGCTGGCTTTCATTACAGCTCACTTAGATCGGACCTAAGGTTTCGTTATCCCTAATCCCACCTTTAAACCTTCGGTTATTGATTCCTCATATACTTTGGGAGTGGTGTTGTTCAACAACTACCTAAATATGCATTCTCTCCCGAGTAATACATACTAAATATGCACAGCTAATAATTTAGCTACTCATAATTGTTTCACAATAACAACAACAAAATTCATCATGAATGATAAAAACAAAAGGAAGAAAGGTAGAACTCGATGCCGAATTTTCCTCCTTGCCTCTTGCCTCTTCATGCGTTGAACAAAACTATAAAAACCTTGATATCCTCTTTTTGGGCGATCTGGGCCTCTTATAGGTTAAGTGGAATTTCCCCCAAACTTCCAAGTTTACCCCTAAAATTACCGTGTTTCGGATTGACTAGCGCGGCCGCGTTCGAACCGCGCATGAGCCGCGCTAATAGCGTTTTACACTGTCACTGCTTCCTAGACTAGTGTGGCCACGCTAAGACCGTGCTTGGGCCGCGCTAATCGACTTCAACACTGCCCAGGTTCTTCTGCTCTAGCGTGGCCGCGCTAAGGCCGCGCTTGGCCCACGCTAGAGTGGATCAGCTATTTATCTCTTCTTTTCTTTCTCCTTCACACGGAATCAACTCCGAGGGGATTTCCTTGCTTTAATTTATCTTCAAACACTGTCCTATGTCCTCATAATCACGACTTGCTCCTGCAAAACATAAAGTTCACAATTAGAGCCATTTTTTCGTCATTTAACCTTCCTAGAAACAGTGAAGCATAGTAAAGTTAGGGAATAGATGATTGCTAAACTACATTAATCTAGACTATTATCAAGATGTATGCTTACAAATTAAGCCCCCTTAATTACCAATATTAATGCAATAATAAAAGGCAATCAAGTGGTGATAAAGAATAATAAAGCCTAGTAAAGACCAGAGGAATCTTTGTGTCTTCCGCGACGTTTCTATAACGCTCATATCTTGAATTTCTTCTTGTCCAGCCACAAGTTTGTATCTGATGTCACCATGGTTGAGTCATTGCTGGCTGGTCATCCTTGACTCGTGTCGCTTCCTAATTTACTCAACTCTTGAGACCAGTTTTTACCTTATACAGATAGACTCCCACTTTTCGGTTACTCACTGTGAGGTGACTGGAAAGTGAAAGATTTTATCTTTTTACCCTCGCCACTGCCTCATTAAAAATCTTGTCGCAAAAATTCAATCGGGACAAAACTCGGACAAAGAAAAAAAGAGTGCAGAACTTAGGTATTCAGATAACAACTCCTCTACTTTTTTCTTTAGTCAATGATCGATTGGTGCTGAAAAAGTACCACCACCACATAAAGATTAATCTTGGGTCTTTAGTATTCACCCGAAACCTTTAATCATTGAGTTTTGACACTTGGGTTTTTAGTTGTACCCGAAACTTTTCTTTGAGTTTTGACTCTTAGGTTTTTAGTTGTACCCAAAACTTTTATAACCGCACATCCTTAGAGACCAGGGATGTTAATGATTAGAAATTTTGTACTTCTGGTTTGGATAAATTCCGGGAATTTAATGCTTCCGGTTAACTTTACAATCGGGCAACAAGGCATCCGACTTTTAGCCATTTAATTAGATGTCTTTCATAAGAGATGACCCTTACATTTACGGTGCATATGAAGAGGACGTCTCATGTTCATCTGGGCACAATTGTATTCGTACTCCTTATTTTCTCTTAAGTGCGAGGAAATTATAAGAATGATCTTGTTCATTCAGACATATAGGAGAATGTTTTAGAAGGTGCAAATTTTGCTTCATTCCATTACTTCGACGTACACAAGTGTTTACAACTTTGCATGTACGACAATTTATAGGAAATGAGCAAAAATACATTGCATGAGAACTGCGGCTGGACTGTCATTTATTGGGTCTAGCCGGTTCTTGATTCTAATTCCTTCTATTTCTTTTCTCCCGGGGCTAATTTGGCAGCCCCCAATCCTTTATCTGACAGTCCCTAATCATTTTCTTTGTTCTGAAACTAGTTCAGGCTATCTTCGATATGATTTCCTTGGGCTCAATGCCCCCTTTTTTTATCACTGTTTCGGAGCCATCTTCATATGCTTCCGGTACTTATTTCTATGATTTCATTTGCTTTGGTGCGACAATCCCCAGCATTCGTAGATATTACTATCCTTCATCAAAGTTATTTTCTGACGACTCGCCACGAGAACATTCCTCCCTCATATCATTTTGTGATCTTAATCGGTATGGTTTAAACCAGTGTCTGGAATGCCTCCGATCAAAGTTCGATTGACCTTGATTTCGGTATATAGAAGATGTCGATATAATTACGTGATCATCTTTTACGCGAATCTTTGACTCGTACCTATTATGAACATCTGCACACATTGTTGCTTGAAATTCTAAAACTCTCCCACAACTTCCTTGAGGCATCAGACTTGATGGATTGAGACTCTTGATAAATGCTTCCGCCACCCATTCATTCGATACTAGCGACAACAACATTCTATATGTTTGGAATCGATAACGAATTCTTGCAACAACTCTAAATCTCCTTGAGAAATTCCGAAAATATCTGCTTTTCTATATTGAACTTTCCTTACACGATCCAGCGTGAGCTTTGACGAAAAAATCTGCAAGCATTTCAAAAGAATCAATTGAGTTTTAGGTAAAAGTAAATACCATCTTAAAGCCCATTTTGTTAGATTTTTCCACATTTCTTTAGTAAAACTGATTTGATCTCATGCAGAGCCAAATCATTTACCTTCACAGCTATGGTGTAGGTTGTGATGTGTTCTTATGAATCCAATTTTCCATCTTATTTTGGAATATCCGGAATCTTGAATCTCTTTGGAATAAACTCCGGAGTCGCATTATATTTGAACGACAACTGTATATACTTCTTCGAATCTGGGCCCTTCAGGACTGGAGGTGCTCCCGGAATTTGCTCTAACCTAGCATGAAATTCCTTAATGATATGTTCCATTCGAGCATTCATTTTCCTCATGAATCTCATGAGCTCGGTCTTGAAAAGATCATCTATGTTATTTTCATTTTCAAATATGCTGCCTGCACTGCATACTTGGTTGTTAGTCGATCTGAATTCCTCCCTTGTAACGATGTTACCGGCTCTTGGTGTCGTTTGATTTATAGGACCGCCAGAAGGGTCTCTCTAACTTCACCATTGGAATTATTGGAAAGAAACGAAAGTGCTTGCTGGAGCTCAGTCGTTATCCTGTCCTGTCTTCTGAGATGGTTCATGATCTCCCTTTGTTGCGCTCTCAAAATTTTAATAGTATCGACAATGGGTTCATCATCCATATCATCAGGAGTAACACTCATTTTCCGCCGAGTTTTTCTCTTTTTACTCAGTTAGGAGTTGACTCATTTTTATTGATACAAGTTTTATTGGTTGAACCATCCTGTTGATTTCCATCATGGAGATTGTCTATGGGCTCATCGTTGTTGTTTGCTCCATCATTAAGCGAGTTGTTGACATCATTGGGTGCCATAACTGTTTTATGCTTACAATTGAAATGTTTCAAAGTACGTTAGTAAAGGATGAACATATAAAAATAATACCAGAATTGTCTAAGCTCCACGGTGGACGCTAAATTATTTACCCGTAAAATAATACAGTTGAGTTTGTAACGTGGTTTATAAAAATGTGCATTGAATTGATCTGATAAAATAAAATAATAAAGTGCAAACGAAGTAAATAAGGATAATTGAAGAAGAGACAAGCTTGAGCTTCAGAATGTTCACACCGGGATCAAGAATAATTAGAAAATCACGACAATACTTGTATAAAGCTTGAAAGAATGAGAAAATATTAGTTTTTTACTATCAATATTTCTCCATGTTTACAATAGAATGAAAGATTCTATTTATACTAAAGCTATGGAGTACATGATTACAAATTATGTCCCTTTAATTACCAATATTAATCCTATAATAAAAGGTAATTAAGTGGTGATCATAAAGAATAATAAAGGGGAATAAAGCCTAATAAAGGCCGGAGGAATTTCGGGGTCTTCTGTAATATTTTTATAACGGTCATATCTTGAATTGCTTCTTATTCGGTCACAGATTTATATCCGATGTCAACCATGGTTGAGGCATAGCTGACTAGTCATCCTTGACACGTGTCGCTTCCTAATTTACTCAACTCTTTAAACTGGTTTTTACCGTATACAAGGTGTTGATAACATGTCGGTTTAGTATTAGTGTTTAATTTTTATGAACAATTAGTCACTCAAACTTTTGTTCTGAAAAATGTTCTCTCTATACATATTTTTCTGAAAAATATTTTTCGATATTTGATTATTGCGTGAAAAAACAAATTTTCAGAGAAAGGTATATATCAAAAGAGTAATAATAATATTATTAAATCGAGGGTGATTTCACGAAAATTTCTCTAGCATGCATTGTCACAAAAAAGAACAAGGAATTTCAATGGGGGTAATTAAGTTAATTTTGTGTTACCCACTAATGACACGTAAATGAACAACAAATACTAATAATAATCATGTTCAACTTGTCATTTTTCAAGCACTCCATTCACTGGATATAGCTGATAAACCGTTTAAAGCAAATTGACTTAATTAAAGATCCCTATTTCATTATCAACTTTTCCCCAATTTTTGCTATGTATGCCCGTGACCAATCTTAAGAAATATACTTCATTCAACGACAAATCGTCAGAATATTTTCGGTACAGAATAAAGATCATTAACCAAAAACGTCTTGTGATTTGAACATTCTCATTGTTTTCTTATCTTTCTATAATATAATAAAAATTCAAACAAACTTTGGAATAATTAGACATTAGAAGGAGCATAAAATCTTGTCGAATCTCGTGTATTTTGGATGTCCATTTCCTATGTTTATTAAAAGCGATTAAAGGAAATTAAGAAGTCATACGAACTAGCCTAATTTGAATTATTATAATGAATATAAAATATCACAGGATTTTTTTTTTATTAAACAAAATTCCTTATGTTGCAAGGCAAGAATATTCTCCTAGTACCCATGGTTTTCAAATGCACCAGTCAGGATATTGTTTTTTTTCCTTTCCTTTTCCTCTTGTTAATTTTATTCTATTGGTGTTTGATGTTTGGTATGAAGTAACATAATTTTTATAGAAAATATATTTTATGAGGATATATATGTTTCACCTTAGAATATATGATTTGCACTAATAATATGATATGGAGAATGTGGCATAGTTTTCTTGTTTAAGAATTATGTTTATATATTGTTTGAAGTAAGTGTGTGAATCTGGAATACTGAGGTCTCAATGTTAATATCGGACATCGAATGGCAAATAAAAGAAGTGACGTGAAACTTGAGCTAAAATAAATAAGAATATTTAATGACTTAAAATGATAACGTATCATTTCTACGGTAGGTTAAAAATATCAAGTTGTTGGTCATATTAAGAAATAAAAATGCCTTAATGGGTAGAATATTCCTTTTTTGTTTGTGATCAGTCAATAGCAGAAAAACCAGCATAAATCTTAATAGAGTATCGATTATCCAAACTTATTTAAACCCATGAAATAAGGACTTAATCATTTCTATTCTGTTAAAAGATTTATTATGATTAATAAAAGTGTAATATCCAAAATATTTAGACACGGTGCACACATGTTTCAATTAAAATTTCCTTTCTTAAAAAACAAAAAAAAGAAAATACCGGTTCATTTAGACAAAAAGAGATTTTTTTTCCCTAGCTAAATACCCATATTTAAAAGGAAATTAAAACAAGAAAAAAGAAGGTTTCTTAAATATATTACTGGTTGCCGGTTTTATTCTCTATTCCAAATAATTGTTTATTTATTTATTTTTAAATTCCTGATATTAACAAATGCTTGGATTGGAATTGCATGACCTGGTACAGTTCTGATCATTCATTATCGTCATTTTAATGATTTGCTTATTTAAATATCTTGGCAAAACAAATTAATGCGACTAATTATGGACAAAAATAAAAGAAAAGAAAAAAGAAAAGAAAAAAGTGCCCCCATGCAGGATCGAACTACAGACCTTCAGTTTACAAGACTGACGCTCTACCACTGAGCTATAGGGGCATTTGTTTGATGAAAATATTAAATATAAATATATTATAAAATATTTGTAAATATCCTCATTTCTTGATCTTTTAATACTTTGGCTTTTGCTTTCTATTTTTATCTATATTCTTTAGTTCCTTTGTGTTGTGTTTCTTATGGATAATAATCTCATATTTTGAACAAAATTTGAGTAGCTTGAAAATAATTTTTTTTAATTGAAGTTATTGGTGATTTTCCTTATTCATCACGGAAGTAACGAAAAGTTGGAAAAATGAAATTGACAAGTCATACCACCTTTTTGTGGCAGTAATACTATGCACGTGTAAGTTCTATGCACGTATAAATAATTTGTATACATTCAGGTCACTTATTTTTTGATAAATATGATAATTGACTTCTTGTTATAGGTTAAAATCGCTGATAGTAAATCTTAAATTGCAATGAATATTCAGAGAAATCAAGAAAATGCATGATGTTTTCATATTGCTACTGATTTTTGACACTATTATTCTGCTCTCTCTTCTCATCTTTGAAAAAGTGATCATTCATGCAGTTATGAGCGGTACTATCCTGTAATTATATGGCTATAAAATCATTAAAATTTGTGCAGAGATATCAGTTAAGAATAGGGTGTCAAATAGGCGGGTTGAGATGAATTTGGACGGATCAAGATGGGTTAGATCACTAAATGGGTCATAACCCAATCCAGCCCAAAGTGTACTTGGGCTGAGTCAACAATGAGTCAAGATGGGCTAAATATGGGTAAAAAAATAAAAAATTAAAAATACAATAAAAAAAAGAAAATGTAAAAAAAAATTTGGTTTGCGTGGTAGGGATGAGTGGGTGGTGCAGAAAAACAAAAAATAAAAAAAATAAAAAATTGAAAATACAAAAAAAAAGAAGGTAAAATTTGGGGCAACTAAGTAAATTTTTAGATAAGTTGGGTTGAGATCTCTTTGTTTTTGGTGAGTTTCATGAGTTGATTAATGAGTCAGAATGAGCTATAAAAAATAATGGATTAACTTGGGCTCAGCCCAAATAAACCTATAAGCTACAATGTTTGTAGCCCAACCCACTAATCTCTGGCCAGGTTTGGGCTCAAATTGCCACCTCTAATTAAGATGCTTCTCCTGTGGCATAGAACATCAGTTCCATGATATGGTAAAGCACCTATTATTCTTGTAGGTAAAATCCATTCAGAAGCTAGAAATTGGAACAAGCACAATATCTTTATAATTCAAATTGAAGTCCAAATAGAGATACAATATCCTTTGTAAATCAAATTAAAGTCCAAACACAAATAAATGATAAATAAAATTTTCCCAGATTGATTTGAATTATTGGAAGCTGAAATATGTTATTCTACTTGCATTCATACTCAAAAGAACATATTTTTCTTCTACATTCTTGCCTTTGCAATCACCATATTTCCATCACCCAAGTTTGTTGCTCCTTCCCTTGTCCATTTTTCCTCAAATTGTTCCTCAGTCACACCTGCAATTGATTAAATCAACGTTCTCTTTATTAATCATCTCTAGTAATGTTGTACACATACAGAATATTACACGACTACTTTTAACTTATATCCACCCCAATATAAAAAATTATGTTGCGCGGACTCTCCAAAATGATGTCGGATCCTCCAAAAATACACTACTTTTAGTGGATCCGACACGCACCCAACAACTTTTTCGGAGAGTTCGGAAACATAGCTATCAATGCATTTTAACGTGTTATACCACGTGACCTGCCTTATTTTCCAGGTTACTAATTCAGTTTTGCTTGATATGTAATTATCTTTTATGTGACATGCGATAGTGTAGAAGTTCAGAATATAATACAGTAGTTAAACTCATAACATGAGCCGAGGGTCTATCAAACACGGCATTTCCTCCCGAGACCCCACTTGTGGGATTCCCCTGGATTTGTATAGTAATAATTTGAGCTTAGGGGAAGATGTTACCTTTGCCCATAGCAGCAGTAGAGGTGATACCTCCTTGTACAGTCCTAAGAACTCTATCATAGTAATTAGCACCAGACCATTTCTGATGAGCCAATGTATCAACTCCATGTTTCCTCTCCTCTCTTTGTATTTTCTCAACATATGCCAACATTCCTCTCTTAGCAAAATCCTTAGCAAATGTATCAACAATTAAAGCATCAGCATGGAAACCAGCCAATGTAATAAACTGCCAACAGTAACCTAACTTGGCGATTTTCGGAATAAAATCCATCATTTGAAAATCATTCATTCCTGATGCATCCCAATTGAATGAAGGTGACAAATTATAAGCCAACATAATTTCAGGACTCATTGACTTAACTCCTCCAGCAAATTTTGTGCACTCAACCAAATCAGGACTAGCAGTTTCCATCCAGATAATGTCAGCGTGGTTCGCGAAAGCCCAGCCTCGAACGATAGCAGCCTCTACAGACCCTTTAAACCTATAAAACCCTTCTCTAGTTCTTGGCAAATCCCAATCAAAGAAAAGATTAGAAAGGCCTAATCTTTCAGCAATTTCCCTGCTTTGTTCTAGTGAAAGACACTTTTCATAGCTTGAATAGTGCATCCATTCATTTAATTTTCTTTCCTTTTCGGACCCCGAAATGTTCATGTTATTGATCGCATCAACAACACATTCAGAAAATGTCTTAAGTTGTGCCATTGCTGTCCAATTATCCTCAATGGCTTGAAGTTCTGGTCCTGTTCTGCCAGCAGACATTGCTTCAGATAAAATTGTGGCCAAACCCTTGCCTTTAAGATTTGGATTTGTTGCTCCTAAAATGAACTGGTGATCCCTTGTGTCAACATTGGTTTGGATCAAATTTGCTGCTACTGCATCAGTTCTTGCCACAAGAACTGTCTCCACTCCCATAATATCAAACTGCAGCCTTGCTGCCACTAGCCTGTCAAAGTAAAATTAGCCCATTTTTTAGTAAAGGATTTTTACACAAATAACCCGTCATATTGATTGTTTACTTTTTCTACCATATATACATAGTTTATATATTGATTATACATAATTATAAACATATAATACATAAATTATGTATATATTATACCTTCATCGGCTATTAGTTTAAACAGTTGGGTGGGCGGCTGTTTGGATTAATTCTTCTTTTAGTAACCTGTCCAAGTTTGTACAGGTTGAGCTATGACCAATTTGTTGACTTAACCCAATAGGTCAAACCCCAAATGATCTATCAAATGATTGGATCACACGTATCAAAATAGTACTATAACCCAAGAGGGTCAAAATGCAACCTAAATCCTACCATACAAAATCAAATTTGGAGATTGGGCATAATGTAAATTTGGAAGAAGTTAAAGCTAAATATTTAAGATAAATAAATTAGTTTTCAATTATTATTTTTTCAAAAAGCAAATGAAAAAGGAAGAAATGGTGGGTAATATCGAGCAGTTTGGGCTATGACCTATTACTTGACCGATTTCATTTTGACCCTAGCAAACTCTGAGTCGTTCGGATCATGACCTATTTATTGACTTGACCTGTTATAACACGTCCAAATTTGATCAAAACTGGTCATATACCTGTTGATATGTTCACTAACTGCAACAAGAACTTTGCCAGCCATATGACCACATTTCTTAGTCACAGATGATTGATCCTCAATATGCACCCCAGCAGCGCCGCGCTCCACAAAAAGCTTGCAGAGTTTCACTGTAGCGGTGGCGCCACCAAATCCAGTATCTCCATCAGCAATAATAGGCTTCAAGTAATCGATAAACGGAGTTCTGGCCCTCTCCTCTCTGCTCATGCTCATTCTAGCCTCCCTTTGTTTTCTATCATGGTATTGTTGAGCCATGAAGAGATGTTCAACTTTGTTAGGGACAGTGTCATAAGGATAATCAGCAAGGTCTGGACCTGGATAGAGGTAGCAAAACTTAAAACATGAGAATATAGATGACTCTTACATTTTTCTTTTAAACAATAAATTAAGTTCTATAGTTACTAGTTTAGACTTGAGAAGCAAAGATATTATGTTGGTCAAGTATTGTAACCAATATATATGTCATGTTTGCTATCCTTCACATGTCACCTTCTCTTCCTTCTTCAAATCTTTGTTTCTTCTTTTTACAATTTCTTAATGCTTTATTCGAAGGGGAGCCCGGTAGAAACGGTAAAGTTGTCTCCGTGTGATCAATAGGTCACGAGTTCGAGGCGTGGAATCAACCACTGAGGCTACCTAAATCATACCCCTAGGGGTGCGGCCTTTCCATGAACCGAACATGAACGAGGGATGCCTTCGTACACCGAGTTGCCTAATGCTTTCTTCCTTTTCATGTGGCAGAAGAAATCAAAAGTGGAATTTTTGATTTCTTATTATGCATTATACATGGGATATAATTTCTAACTAACTACTTGCTTCTTGTGGGAAAATTAATATTCTAACGAATGTTTCCCAGGAAACACCATACCTAAAACCTATTCCTATATTTATATACAACAATCTGTTGCACATTTGGACTCTCTAATATTATTTTCAAAGAATACTATTTCCTCCGTACCAATTTATGTAGCGGGGTTCGGATCTCGAGAGTCAAACTTGTTAATTTTGACCCTCAATTAGAACATAAAATTCTTTAAGTTTATTGAAATAGAATTTACATAATTAACTATTTAAATATATAAAAGACATGAAAAAATCGCAATAAAAGGAAAACTCGTTTGACTTTCAAAATCTGAACACCACCATATAAATTGAGACAAAGAGTATATAAAAAAGAGAAGGAAGGGCGGCCCATGTGCGGGGTCCGAGGACGAGCCGGACCATAAGGATCTATTATACGCAGTCTTACCCTACATTGTTGCAGGAGGCTGTTTTCACAGCTTGAAACCGTAACCTCCTGGTCACATGACAATAACTTTACCAGTTACACCGAGGCTCCCCTTCGTGTATAAAAAATAGAAGAAGATTAGTATATTACCTGGTTCATTGGTGGAGGTGTGAGTAGAGGAACACTGCCAACCAGAAACATAAATAGAGTCCAAATGTTTAGCCATCATAGTGACTTGAACAGGGTCAAGTGCACCAAATGTTCTTGATGCTGTGCCATTTGCTTTGTGATTTTTGAGTGTAGTCCACAGCTTTTTTGCCAAGTCATTTGATGCATAATTTTGCCTCAAGTTTCCCCTCAGTGCCACCACATCCCTAGCTGAATATGGTCTCTTTGTTAGCTTGAACCTCTCTATGTTCCACCATGCTTGCATCTCTGCTACTTCTGCTTCAAATCTCCCTTCTTCTTCCATAATCTATACATGCAAAATTAAATAAAGAAAGTTTAACTTCTATATAATGATAATGTAAAAAAATAATATTAAAAGAACTACTATTTACGGAGGCAAATCAAGAATTTAAACTTGATTGATTCAATTTCAAAAATATGATTTTAAAATTTTGATATCTGATGAGAATTTAGTGATTTTTGTTACATCTATATTTATGTTTTGTGTCGAAAATATTACTCCTTAAATTTAAAAAATATTGTCTTAGTTTAACTTAGAAAAAATTTTAATAAAGAAGGGATGGCTTTTGAGGCCGTAAAATTTTTGAAATTTGTGGACTGACTGCCGTAAATATTCATGTAGTATAAATGATTCTTATTAAAGAAATAGTAAAAGGTGTCAATCTTTCTGAAACAAACTAATAAAAAAATAGTGTCAAATTTTTTGAAACAAAGGGAATATGGTAAATTGAATCTATTGTACAAAGACTGCATCCGCCTCTCATGACATCTAACTGTTCATTCAAATAGCTTATTTAAACCCTCTTTATTAGTGGACTATGCAAAGGGGGTTCAAAGTCTATTTTTTGACGATAACAAGTAATATTTTATCCTATAAATAATATAAATTTGTGAAAAAAAAGTATTCAGTTGACCATCCTTAACCACACATTACTTCGTTCCTGGTTACTAATGATAATGTATTAAAATATATTGATAGTGTCAAAAATCCTTTATACCATTAGTAGTAAATCCAAACAAAATAGGCTAAGAAATAAAGCAAAAATAAAAGATAGTAAAATAGAACAAAAATGTTAAAGAGGAACACAATTTCTCTTTGTGGTATATCCTACCATTGAAGGGACTGAGTAAGATGCAGCCATGGATAGAGCTTTATATTTCTATTTGAGTACACAATTGTTGATACAAATTGGTAATGAAATATGTCGAGGCAAGGGACTGTATTTATAGTAGTAAAAAGAGTGATCATATACCTTAAAATTGATGCCAAAAAGAAGAGATAAGAAAAAGAAGAAAATACAATAAATTTCCAAATCATTTTTCAAATTAATTTAGATCTTATCTTTTTATTTATTATTCATGAAGATAAAATTGAAGCTGGCCAAAAGGTGTAGAGATCGAGGTGATAGTTGAAGGTTCTCCTCCCTTTACACATTTGTTTTTGCAAAACTGCAACTACGTTTGTCCACTTCCTTCTTGATGACCTCACTCCTTATAATTGTGCTTTTCCTTTTCTTTTTTTATTCTCTCCGACTCTTTATAATTGTGACTACTTGTAATGTTTTTAAAGAAATTTTTTCCTGCTGCTCCATGCCTCATTTCCTTCTTTGGTTTTTGATTTCTTTTTTTCTTGGGTAGATCTAGAATATTATTTCCCTTGTTTTAAGTTGTGTTGATGCACTCTCTTTTTGGTATTATTTCTATGCATTTTTATATGTAAAATAATTTAAATTTAAATATTTTATTTTACACTTAATGATAAGTATCTATAACTTGTTTTACACTATTTCAATCTTTTTTTTAAAAATTTTGTGGCTAATCAAAGTGCGAGGTAAATTTCACAAATGGTCATATAACTATGACTTTTTTTACCAAAGTCATATAACTTTGTTTTCTCACACAAAAATCATAAAACTTTCACTAACTCACACAAAAATCATAATGGTCGAAAAATAAATTTTGCGGGTAGATTTTCTTATTTTACGTTTTTTATTTTTTATTTTCAGCCTAATAAATAATTACCCAATTAAAATAGAAGAAATATGAGTATACTTTAGCCGCTTCTAAAAGTAATAGAAAGTGACATTGACAAAGCAAAGCACAGACTCCCTAGAATGTTAGAACTCAGACATGACAGAGAAGGTAGTCAAAAACGGTACGCTAAGCTCCTTGCTTCGTCGCTTCTGTTTTCAGTTATTCAAAGAATGATGTTTTAAGCATCTCTATATGCCAGTCATCTATCTGACCTGACAAGGAGGTCGACTTTGATATCTCACCCCTGATCTCTACGGTTGGTTGAAGGTGTCTTGGAAGACGAGTCGAAATCAGATCTGGATAGAAGATTCATCTATGCTGGCAAAAGGGCTGTCAGAAAGAGTCCAGTCCCGAGGAGAGTTCATGTGTGAAATTTCTTTGTTGAATGGAGGTGAGTTCAAGGGCTTCTTTGATCGGGAAATGCACACACTTCTTTTGTTGTCATTAAGGTTTATATATATATATATATATGCTATGGCTAGTAAATGCAAATTCGACCGGCCGGTTAATTTTATACTTTTTCCGTAAAATAGGAATGACCTAACCCAGTCTGACCCAATATCTATATTCGTAAGTTAAAATAATACTGAAAGTGAATTCTTCCCCCATAAAAAATTTAGTTCGGAATGCATGAGATTCTAACGAAAAAATAAAAAATTAAAAGGTATAATTAGAGAACACTTAAAATAAAAATGCTATCAATTTGAATAAAAATTTTGAAATGAAAAACAAAAGATAGAAGTATCATATTTTGATATATATATATTCATCACACCCAACTATGCCTTATAAAAAGGACTAGGCGGTCGTTGCAAATATAGTCCGGTTTACAAGTACGGAGTCGAATCCCACAGAGAACTAAGGCTTATCTACAGTTGTTCAATATTGCTAAGAAACACAAGTCCAAAAAATATCCTAATTATAGAGATTATAATATTTATTTCTAGCTAATTAACTAACAACTATTATAAAGCAATAAACTTATTAACTAACAAGGATGAAATTTGAGATAAGACTAAGGACATCTGGAGTTACGATTTTTCCAATTATTGGAATCCTTCCCACTTTGCCTTCTACAATTTTTCCTAAGTATTCTTTACCAATTGTGAGTACTTCGGGTGTCATAATTATCTTTCGAGAAACTACCACAATTTACTAGACATATTCTTTCGAACTACGCTAGTTGACACTAATTTACCGCTCTCTAAGGTCGCACCAGGGTTTCGTTATTCCTAATCCCACCTTTAAACCCTTCATATTGATTCCTCACATAAAATACATACTAAATAGGAACATTCAATTGATGGTCATTCAATCAACAACAATAAAACACGTAGTTGAACAAATAGAGAGATCCAACGACTAAATTATATAAAAATATAACAAGAATTTATCCTACAAAAAGTTCTATCAAAACACTAAATAAAAAATTAGTTATAATAGTATGCATAACTACAATACTAGACTTCATTATCAATAATAGAAATAGGAAGAAGGAAGTGAAAAACTCGTAGAAGAATTCTCCACCTTGCTCCTAGTCTGTTCTCTGCCTTCTTAGGTCCAAAGTGTGTCAAAAGTCCTCAAAATACCGTTTTTCATGTATATATACCAAGTAAGGTCGGGACCAAATAATTATACATTCTCCTACACGAAAAAGGACACTTTTCCCAGACAGGACGTACGTGGATGCGCACTTTTCACACTTTCTGCCCCATATGCGCGGTCATTGCGCGGCCGTGCACTTGACACACACTTTTCACCCTGTTATGTTAGAAATTTAAAAAATATGTAAAACATGAAAGTTGTATCACTTTGAATTAGCTTTCCAAAAATATATTGTGGAGCCCAAACGGAGTTCTGAGAAAAAAGTTATGTGTATTTTACTAGACAAAGCGCAATATGCCTGCTCAATTCTTCGTTTCGTTGCCCTATCATCCGTTGATCCCCGAACACGATCCCAAATTAATTCTTGGGATTTTAATAAGACTTCAAAACTCCAGAATAACTTGAATTCATTCCATAACATCTACATATATCGGAATCACTCCTACAAAGCATAAACCACACAATTAGTGTAAAACACTAGCGATTAAAGCTCAAACTCAATTAAAGTGCAGTAAATTAGAGTGTAATAAGAGACTAAAATACGTAATTATATCCTATCATAAACACCCCACACTTAATCATTGCTCGTCCTCGAGCAATCAAACTACACTTTATACATACACGACCTTTTTAAACAATTCTCCTAACTCATCACACTAACAATGTTTAAAACAAACTAAGCACAAAAGCGTAACATCTTCACCTTCAGATTTGACTCACAAGTAACACGCATTATTCATAAATCACCCACTTACTCTAACATAGAGGTCACTGACATTACCTTTCCTTCATGAATCAAGTGCCCTCATACAACAAAGAGAGTAGTTCCACACAATAAAATTTAAGAACACTTAGGAACTCAAGATAGAAAGTATTCACTCACTCTCAGAAATAACATTCATATGCAACAAAAGATGCACCATAGTCTTACCTGTAGTGTACTATTCTACTAATCGAGCTCATTCCGTCTCGGATCAAGTAGGACTTTATTTGGTTGTAATGTAGGCTGCAAGACGGATATGATACATTTAGATATAAGAGTGACTACACCTCCCTAAGCACTTTAATACATACACTTTAACATTTAAAATCCCACTTATGTGAAACCATAACTCCACCTTCACATCAATATATATTAACTCCATACTTCTTTAAGAACAATTACATCAAGAATCACCAGTTATCGAGGAATATTTAACTATTTTTTTCTTTTCTTTCTTTTTCAATTCAAGTGGCTTTTACTTTTTCAAAACAGTGCACATTTCTCCTTATTTCATTAGTTTCACTCAAAAGCCAAACCAACCACCTCACACTTTAACTTTTACAAAGTTCATAACAATTCAAGTGCTCATGAGAGGTTAAAAGGTTCAAATAGATGGTTAATTCAAACAAATGGATAAGACTTGTAATGTGGTTGCCAAAGAAACATGATTACAGGCTTAAAGGGATTAACTATGATACATAACAATTAGGCGGGTAAAATATACATATCTGGCTCAACAAAGAAACACATATATCACTTCCAAGACTGAAATTACTATTTCACTTTGCAAATACACGGGGCAAGTTCTAGACATCAAATGCAATGCACAGAATAAAACCCAAACCTCATAGACACATGGCACATAACTCACTCATGATTGGATTCATCAAGACACTCGAGTCAAAGAAGTTAAGCAAAGTTAGGCTTATATAATTTAAGGTACTTATACAAGAGTCAAAAGCTGAGCCTAAGCGTCACAACCAAAGTACTCACTATTCTCAAGGTTTAACAAAGTCAAGAGATATTACTTCAATTTAATTCATATCACAATGGCTCCTCCTCAAGAAAAAAAACTAACTACACCCGGTTCAAACAGAACCCTTGGAAAAGAACTGTGACACAAAGAAAAACCAAAGGAGAATTACCACACTACCTACAAAAAAAATCTTTTTTTTAGACTTAAACTAAAATAACAAAAAGTAAAAATTAATTAATTACATTAACTCAACTAAAATAGCATAGAAAGTTACCAAGACAATCTCTTCACCCCACACTTAAAATTATGCATTGTCCCTAATGCACACCCATAAATACAAGAGGGTAAAAGAAACTCCCTAGTAGGCCAAAGGCCGAAACATTAGCAGCTCATGGGGTACTCAGACTTCTCCCATGCCTGGTCCTTTGTGCGGGTACCTCCCACTTTGTTCCAACCATCTGGTTTGCTGTTGTATCCTTCCGATAGCTTTACTTTTCATGCTCCTAAAAAATCAATAATCGACACTACAAAAATAATACAATTAATAAAAAAAATTAAAAAAATCAAAGAAAGCAGTAAATCTGGGTTGCCTACCATCAAGAGCTTGATTTAACGTCTCGGCACGACGTGAATCACTTTTTGCCTCCACTTTGAACTTATGAATTGGAAACCAAGTTTTGCTTCATGCTTATGATTATGCTCCTGGAGTGGTGGAACGAATCTAACTGGCCCAAGGAAACGATGTAGTATTCTGCACTTCTTGGCCTTCAGATGAGGTGTGTAATTCCAACTTTCTGGCAAGAAGAATTTCATAATGTAGGCACCTTGTTCCTCATTCCTTGACTCCTCAAGTGACTCAGATGACTCTATTTCTATATCATCATCCAAACAGAATGTGAAAAATACTTGGAGTGCGGACCAATGCGCTCGACTACATGAACATTGGGACTGTCTATATCCTCAACACCAGTGACACTAGCGTCAACTAAATATGTATCCTCAATATCCTTGGTTGACTCTAGTATCTCTTCTACAACATCAGAATCTTTAACATTTAGTTGGATAGATTGTTGGTGTTCTACTCTGACCTCCTCCATTAGAACCTCAATTTCGTTATCTAATGCATGCTCCTCTTGGCTACTATCCACAATATTGGCTTGTTGAGCATTAAATGCTTCAACTAGTTGACTCACTTGTGCCTCCAGGTTGCGAATAGCAGCATCTTGCCTTTATATGTGCATTTGTTTCTCATTATTTTGTTACACAAGGCACTTGAGCACATCCTTGATCTCTTTCAGGTCATCATACCTGGGTTCTTTGTTCCTATTAACTTCACAAGAAAATGACGAACCATCAAAGTAAGGGGTTGGGGGAGGATAAGACATATAAGCACAACCATGAAAGTGACCATATTGACCACCACACATATCACACATACTCCACACATAAGATTGAGTTGGTGCACATAATTCGCTCTCGAAAATATTTTGATAATTTTGCAATGGGTAGTTTCCTCCATAATATGCATAAGGAAGATCAAAAGTAGAACTACCAAAATCAAAAATCTCATAATTCCAAGATTCCATTTCTCTCAAGTTAAAAATAAAATTTTAAAAAAATAATCAAATACAAGAAAACAAACATAAAAGTTCAAACTTGCAACCTAGGAATATGTACACCTACAACTACACCGTTAGTTCTCCGACAAAGACGCCAAAATTTGATCACGCCCAACTATGACTTATAAAAAGGACTAAGCAGTCGTTGCAAATATAATCTGATTTACAAGTCTGGAGTCGAATCCCACAGAGAACTAAGGCTTAGCTATAGTTGTTCAATATTGCTAAGGAACACAAGTCCAAATAATTTCCTAATTATAGAGATTATAATATTTATTTCTAACTAATTAACTTGCAGATATTATAAAGCAATAAACTTATCAACTAACAAGGATGAAATTTGAGAAAATACTAAGGAGGTCTGGAGTTATGATTTCTCTAATTGTCGGAATCTTTCCCCTATGCTTTCTTGTAACGACCCGACCGGTCGTTTTGAGAATTTAAGCTCCGTTCGGCTTAAGGCTTTGAGCAGCTTCACATTGTGTATATCGACCTGCGTGTATGGTTATATTTAGTTACCGGATGATTCAAAGTCGAATTGGAAGAAGGATTCTAGTTTTGAAAGCTTAAGCGGTGAAATTTGACCGTAATTTGACTTTTGTGTAAACACCTCCAAAATAAGTTTTGGATAATTTCAACAGCTCCGTATGGTGATTTTGGACTTAGGCGCGCGTCCATATTCAGATCTGGAGGTTCGTAGGATAATTTGAGGCAATTCGGCGAAAGTTGAAAATTTTGAAGTTCGGGAAATAGAAAAGTTTGACCCACATTTGAATTTTGTGATATCAGGGTCGGAATGCGATTTTGAGAGTTGGAGCAGCTCGTTATGTATTTTGGGACTTGTCTGCTAAATTTGGCGTCATTCCGGGTTTGTTTGATTGGTTTCAGCACGATTTTCGAAGTTGAAAGATTTGGAAGTTCATAGTTCGATTCATGGCGCGATTTGCATTTTGACGTTGTTTGATATGATTTGAGACCTCGAGCGAGTCCGTGTTAGGTTATGAAACTTGTTTTTCTGGTGTCTGAAGTTCCCTTCCGCGATCGCGTAGTGTAATGTCGACCTACCATAATTTCCTTCATCGCGTTCGCATAGTTAGGTTCGCGATCGCGAACATATAATTTCTTCTGCAACACGTTCACTTCTAAATGTACGCTATCATGTAGTGTTAGACTTGCTGGGAACCCCAACTTGTTCTTCGCGTTCGCATCACTGAGTATGCGATCGCGTAAGCTTAGTCCACTATTATCTGCATTCGCATCACCTTGTTCGCGTTCGCGTAGGCTTCCGCCTCTTCTCTTTCGCGTTCGCGCGTGTCTTCGCGTTCGCGAAGTACAACCTAGGCAACCTTCCTTTTTCTTCTTCGCGATCGCAAATGATGTTCCGCGATCGCGATTCATTAAATCCTCGGCAGAATATAAATCTACAAATCGAGGGTTAGGCCATTTCTATCATATTTGACTTGTAGAGCTCGATTTTGAGCGGTTCTTGGTAGGTTTTTCAAGCAATTCGATTGGGTAAGTGTTCTTCATCTAGAATTAAATATACTCCATGATTTTATCCTTGTTTTTGTCACTAATTCGTGTTTTTAACAAGGAAAATGTTGGGTTTTGAAGAAAAAAATTTCTAAAATGAAAAATCATGATCTGAGGGCTGAAATAGTATCGGAATTTGATAATTTTTGTATGGTTAAACTCATATTGGAATGGGTATTCGGATTTTATAAATTTTGTCGGGTTCTGAGGTGGGGGCCCGAGGGTCGACTTCTGGACCGATTTTTAGAATTTAATAAAGATTGAGGCTTTATGATCCGAAATAGTTTCTTATGTGTTTTATTTATGTTTTGAAGTTGTTTCGGTTAGAATAAGCCGTCCGGAGGCCTTTTCACCCGAGAAGTCCATTTTTGAGTACCGAGTTGTCGTATTTGAAGTAAGTATCTTTCCTAACCTTGTGTGGGGGAACTACCCCTTAGGATTTGAGTCTTCTATGTTGATTGTAGTACTTGTACGCGAGGTGACGAGTGCGTGCTCGGACTTATTTGTAGAAGTTGGCCTTTTAGGAAACTTAGGTTCTTATATTCACTGAGTATGAATTTGTTCTTGACATGATTGAGTTCCTAATCTCTGGTTTCATCTTTACTTCCCTAATTTAGAATTTGCTTGCTTTTTGATTCACTCGTATTGTCTATTTGACTCCAAATTGACTAAACTGAAGATTTTATCCCTTTTACTATCATGCTATATCTTCATAACTACTTATCTCTATTTGTAATTTTCATCACCACCCTATGATTTGTTTAGTCTTAATTAAAGTTATGGTTACCTTCCTGCTGCTCACCCTTAAGTGAAATTATTGAATATCCTCGAAATTTGATCAACCTTAAAGGTAGTTTAACTATCTTATATCTTAGTTGACTTTCCCTATTTGAAATTCCGGATTCGTGTTAATTTCTTGTTGCCGAATCGTGCAATTAGGTACGGCCATTACGATACCTCGTGGAGATGACTAAGAACTTGATGTAAAATTAGTCCAAATTGTTGAGTCCTTACTTGTTCTTGTTGTATATTTACATTCCGGATTTATTTGTGTTCACTTACTCTTTCGTGCTATTTTTACGATTTTTCCGCTTTAGTTGTTATTCCTTTCCCTATTGAATATATTGTATTGTTAGTCCTATTGTGTAGCCCTTATGTAAATCATTATCCGTTATCCTATATTTATACTTGTTCATCTCTTAGACTAGTGGGCATCTTGACTAGTCCTCGTCACTACTTCACCGAGGTTAGTCTTGATACTTACTGGGCATCGCTGTGGTGTGCTTGTACTACTCTTCTGCACATTTTTGTGCAGATTCCAGGTTTTTACATAGCCAGCCGATCGATAGTTAGCAGCGCAGTTGCTATTGAGGACACTCAAGGTAAAACCACTATAGCGTTTGCGGGTTTCAGAGTCATCTCTGTATCCTCTTTTTGTTTATACACTGTTGTACTTATTTCTGAACAGTGGTATTTAGGATTTATAGTGTGAACTTCTGTAAAACTTATGCCTTGTGCTACCGGGTTTTGGGAATGTGTTCATTGCATATAGAATTCTTTTAAGAAAGTATCAAATTTTATTTCTTATTACCGTTATTCCATAAATGTTAGGCTTACTTAGTCCTTAAGACTAAGTGTCATCACGATACCTAACGGAGGAGAAATTTGGGTCGTGACAGGTTTGTATCAGAGTTCTAGGTTCATAGGTGCTACGAGTCATAAGCGAGTTTAGTAGGGTCTTGCAGATCGGTAGGAGACGCCTGTACTTATCTTCGAGAGGCTACAAAACTATTAGGATAACTTAACTTCCTCCGTTCCTATCGTACGGGTGTATTGATCTTGAAGCTTGAAAAATTTATCATTCCATTCTCTCACATATGGTGAGGACGCGAGCTGCAGATCCAGACGATGTTACCTCCGGAGCATGTGTCGCCAGGGGCAGAGGCCGATGAGGGGCATGTGCCGCAGCTAGAGCATCTACCAGAGCATCGGTTGGGGAGATGCCAATAGGCTCAGTTGGGGGGCCGAGTACCGGAAGCGCCTGCTGTTACCCCCGGACTTCAGGAGACTTTAGCACAGTTCCTGAGCATGTTTGGTACATTGGCTCAGGCGGGGTTGATTCTTGTCACACCAACTACCTCACAGACCGGGGAAGGAATTCAGACTCCTGCCGCCCACACTCCAGAGCATCGAGATCATGTTGGTCAGGTCCCAGGTGCCATGGCAGCACAACCTGTGGTCCCAGTTCAGCCCGTGGTTAGGACAACAACATCTGAGGAAGAGCAACTTAGACTTGAGAGGTACAAGAAGTACCACCCTCATACCTTCATTCGATTGGCGACAGATAATGCCCAAGTTTTCCAGGAGGAGTTTCACTGCATTCTTCGTACTATGGGTATTGTGGAGACGAACGAGGTTGCTTTTGTTACATTTCAGCTCAAGGAGGTGGCTTATTTGTGGTGGTGGGCATATGAGTTAGGTAGCCCGGCCGAGTCAGCTTCTCTTACATGGAGTCAGGTTTCATAGATGTTCTTGAGAGAATTTTTACCTTAGTCCCTCCGAGATGCATGGCGCACGTAGTTTGAGCAGCTGCGCCAAGGCACTATGTCAGTATCAGAGTATGCCGTCAGATTAAGTGATTTGGCCAGACATGCACCTACCTTGGTCGCTACAGTTAGAGAACGAGTCCGTAGATTTATTGAGGGGCTCAGGCGTGATATTTTGTTCAGCATGGATCGGGAGTTAGAGTCAGATGTTTCATTTCAGCAGGTAGTAGGGACTGCTCGCTGAGTTGAGGGCATGTGGGATCGTGAGAGAGATGACAAGCGGGACTATGAGAGAGGTGACAGGCGAGGCTATGAGAGGGAGAACAGGCGAGGCCAGGAGAAAGAGAGCAGAGAGGCGAGGAGGCCTCGTAGGCCGGAGAGATCTGCTGGTTCGTATTTTGGAAGCAGGGCATGACATGGTAGAGGTCTTGGGGGCCAGCCAGTTCAGTTTGCACTTCCGGCTTCGCTCGGCATTTTAGGTGCTCATGGGTCTCAGAGTACTCGTACTGCAAAACTTCCATAGCCACGTCAGCAAAGAGGTTATTTTGAGTGTGGAGATATCATCCACATGGTGAGAGATTGTCTCAGGCTCCAGACATATGTGTCATAACGGGGTATTCAGGCGAGTAGGGGGCGCCCAAAAGGGGGAGGCTCGGCCCGTTGATATATTCCATATAGTAGGCTGGACTCCATTGTGCCATATGTTATCATACATGTATGTTTTGATCTATTACAGAGGGGCACCATTTTTATTTCATATATGTTTCCGCTTGTCGAGACGAGTTTCCTTATTTGTTGTTCCACTTATAGATGAGTTCCATGATTAGCACTTTGTTTATGTGTTTTCCCTGATGGGAGATTATATGAGTGGTAGCCCGTGTCTATCGTTGTTTTTATTCATCATTGAGAGTGGCGAGACTAGAAGTGAGCCCTTGTTGTTCATCATGGTGAGCTTGATGTGATTTTCCTGAGTATTTTGGTTACGAGTTTTGATTTGATACTCTACCGAGGTGAGAGTTCAGTGAGTGTTGTGATTTTATTAGCAGCGCCGAGTTGGTGGAATATTTCCATTGGTATGATATATATTCGATATTTTATTTAGAGTTGAGGGCGAGACCTTCATGATTTCGTGTGTTTTGGTGTGTTCAAAGCAGGTTGTGTACCGCGATAGAAGTTATATCAGGATGGGATCCTTGTGATTTGTCCATGTGATTTAATTTTTTCCTTGTTATATTGTTTTGTATTTTAGTATTGATAGAGGGTTGTGCCTGTCGGGCTTGTTTGGTAGTTCCCTTATGCGTTTCTCTTTTCATGTTTAGTCATTTTCGTTTTGTGCTTCTTGAGTTTTAGCTTGCGGGGTGTGTGCCCAGTGGTGTTAGTTGTGTCTTGATGATGTGGGTGTCTAATTATGAGGTATTCATGTTTGTTGCATCATTATCAGTGTTATGGAGGTTTGAAACAGAGTTCTTTCATATATGAGGTTAATTGCCAATGCTGGGTTGATTTCGAGCAGCTATTGTGATCAGAAGTGTTATTAAGGGCCTATATGTCGTGTGTTATGTTGTGTGATCGTGCCTTGTGGGTGTAGGCATGAGTTGATGCAGCTGGTTGAGGCAGATACCGAGTATGGATTTATAATCGGGCCTTTTGGGAATGTATGGAAGGTGAGAAATTGAGGTTTGAGGCTTTTCGGTGGTGGTAGGAAGGCTAAATTGCAGTTGACATGGTGTCGTCAGGCTTATGTGGATTGGGTTGACTTGGGATCACCCTCGGTGTATGTTGGAAGTATGCATTCAGTGATTTGAAGACTTCGAGGTGATTCTTGGCACGTTCGAGGACGAACATTTGTTTTAAGAGAGGGAGAATGTAATGACCCAACCGATCGTTCTGAGAATATAAGCTTCGTTCGGCGGCATAAGGCTTTGAGAAGCTTCACATTGTGTATATTGACATGCGTTCATGGTTGGATTCAGTTACTGGATGATTCGGAGTCGAATTAGAAGAAGGATTCTAGTTTTGGAAGCTTAAGCGGTGACATTTGACCGGATTTGACTTTTTTGTAAATGGCTCCGGAATAAGTTTGGATAATTTCAACAGCTCCGTATGGTGATTCTAAACTTAGGCGCGCGTCCGGATTCGTATTTGGAGGTCCGTAGGATAATTTGAGGCAATTCGGCGAAAGTTGAAAAATTTGAAGTTCGGGAAATGGAAAAGTTTGACCCACATTTGACTTTTGTGATATCAGGGTCGTAATGTGATTATGAGAGTTGGCGCAGCTCCATTATGTAGTTTGGGTTTTTTCTGCAAAATTTGGTGTCATTCCTGGTTTGTTTGATTGGTTTCGGTACGAGTTTTCGAAGTTGGAAGATTTGGAAGTTCATAGTTCGATTCATGGCGCGATTTGCATTTCGGCATTATTTGATATGATTTGAGACCCCGAGTAAGCCCGTGTTAGGTTATGAAACTTGTTTGTGTGTGTTTAGACGGGGTCTCGGGGATCTCGGGTGTATTTCGGTTGGGCTACGGGTCATTTTTCCCTAATTTTGAACTGTTGTTTCTGGTGTCTGAAGTTCCCTTCCGCGATCGCGTAGTTCCAATTGAGATTGTGTAGTGTAATGTCGACCTGCCATAATTTCCTTCATTGCATTTTCATAGTTAGGTTCGCGATCGCGAACATATAATTTCTTCTGCAATGCATTCACTTCTAAATGTTCGCGATCGCATAGTGTTAGCCTTGCTGGGAACCCCAACTTGTTCTTCGCGTTCGCATCACTGAGTATGCGATCGCGTAAGCTTAATCCACTATTATCTTCGTTTGCATCACCTTGTTTGCATTCGTGTAGGCTTCCACCTCTTCTCTTTCGCGTTCGCGAGCGTGTCTTTGCGTTCTCGAAGTACAACCTGGGCAGCCTTCCTTTTTCTTCTTTGCGATCGCAAATGATGTTCCGCGATCGCGATTCATTAAATGCCTGGGCAGAATATAAATCTTCAAATCGAGGGTTAGGCCATTTCTATCATATTTTGACTTGTAGAGCTCGATTTTGAGCGATTATTGGTGGATTTTTCAAGCAATTCGATTGGGTAAGTGTTATTCACCTAGAATTAAATATAGTCCATGATTTTATCCTTGTTTCTGTCATTAAATTCGTGTTTTAATAAGGAAAATGTTGGGTTTTGAAGAAAAAAATTTCTAAAATGAAAAATCATGATTCGAAGGGCGAAATAGTATCGGAATTTGATAATTTTTGTATGGTTGAACTCATATTTGAATAGGTATTCGAATTTTAAAATTTGTCGGGTTCCGAGGTGCGGGCCTGGGGGTCGATTTATGGACCGATTTTTAGAATTTGATAAAGATTGAGGCTTTATAATCCGAAATAGTTTCTTATGTGTTTTATTTATGTTTTGAAGTTGTTTCGGTTAGATTTGAGCCGTCCGGAGGCCTTTTCACCCGAGAAGTCCATTTTGAGTACCAGGTTGTCGTCTTTGAGGTAAGTATTTTGTCTAATCTTGCGTGAGGGAACTACCCCTTAGAATTTGAGTCTTCTATGTTGATTGTAGTCCTTTTACGCGAGGTGACGAGTCCGTGCTCGGACTTATTAGTAGAATTTGGCCTTTTAGGAAACTTAGGTTCTTATATTCACTGAGTATGAATTTGTTCTTGTCATGATTGAGTTCCTAATCTGTGGTTTCATCTTTACTTCCCTAATTTAGAATTTGCTTGCTTTTTGATTGACTCGTATTGTCTATTTGACTCCAAATTGACTAAACTGAAGATTTCATCCCTTTTACTAGCATGCTGTATATTCATAACTACTTATCTCTATTTGTAATTTTTATCACCACCCTATGATTTGTTTAGTCTTAATTAAAGTTATGGTTACCTTCCTGCTGCTCACCCTAAGTGAAATTGTTGCATATCCTCGAAATTTGCTCAACCTTACTTATATCTTAGTTGACTTGCCCTGTTTGAAATTCCGGATTCGTGTTAATTTCTTGTTTCCAAATCGTGCAATTGGGTACGACCGTTACATGCCATTTTCTTCCTTGTTGAGTTGTCCTTATTACCCCTAGTATTCTTGTTGTGCTTATTCTTTGTGAACTAGCCTTGCCTTTATTGTGATCGAAGGTTCTTGAGTTGATGTATTTACCGTATCTTGAATTATTGTCATTTTGCTGTTATACTTGTTGTGGTGATGCATGAGGTTTCTGCCGTGCAATTTTTGATATGGGGATTTGCACGAGATTTCTGCCGTGTCGTGTTTTCTATTGATAATGCACATATGGCGTGACAAGGTGGGATATATATGTGGGTTGCACATGTGGCGTGACAAGGTGGGAACATTATTGAGCGCGTTTGTCGAGACAATGCGGTCACTCATTTGACTATTGCACACGTGGCAAGACAAGGTGGGCTGTGTCAGGGTTTGCTTGTGATACTTATGTTGGCCTGGGAGAATTTCTTTGTTTGTTGACACTGTGTAATGGTACACTTATTGTGTGAGTTTATTCGTGTGGAAATTGTGAGAAAACAATGTACGTGTTGCCTCTTTTCTTTCCTTGTGCTTATTGGCTATTGAATCATGTTAGGACACCTGCACAAGCATACACGCAGTTAAGCACTATTATCAGATTAAGGATTTTCCTTGTTGTTGTCGAGTATAGATACTCTCGTTGTACTTACCATATAAGTGGGAATGACCCCAAATGGCACGTGAGTCGTCAGTGTAGTTATTACTTGAAATGAGGGGACGAGATGCCAATGTTAGGGACATATACTTGGACCCGTGAGGGGTGATTTTATCCGAGGTTCGGTACCACGTGGAGATGACTATAAACTTGATGTAAAAGTAGTCGAAATTGTTGAGTACTTGTTCTTGTTGTATATTTACATTCCGGATTTATTTGTGTTCACTTACTCTTTCGTGCTATTTTTACGATTTTTTCGCTATTACTTGTTTTTCCTTCCCTATTTAATTTACTGTATTGTTAGTCCTATTGTGTAGCCATTATGTAAATGCCATAATCCGTTGTCCTATATTTATACTTGTTTATCTCTTAGACCAGTGTGCGTCTTGATTAGTCCTCGTCACTACTTTACCGAGGTTAGTCTTGATACTTACTGGACACCGTTGTAGGTGTGCTCGTACTACTCTTCTGCACATTTTATGCAGATTTCAGGTTTTTGCATAGACGTCCGATCGATAGTTAGCAACACAGTTGCTATTGAGGAGACTCAAGATAAAACCGCTACAACGTTCGCGAGTTTCAGTGTCATCGTCGTATACTCTTTTTGTTCATACGATGTTTTACTTATTTCTGAACAGTCGTATTTAGGAGTTATAGTGTGAACTTCTGTAAAGCTTATGACTTGTGCTACCGGGTTTTGGGAATGTGTTCATTGCATATAGAATTTTTTCCAGAAAGTATTAGATTTTATTTCTTATTGCCGTTATTCCATAAATGTTAGGCTTACCTATGTTTAACCAAAGAATTGGATTCTTAGTCAAGGCTATTTTAAGAAGTACTCGGTTTCCTGATAACCAAAGAAATTAGCTAATAATAGTATTTAGACTTGTAAATAAGAAATCAATAAGATAACATAAAAGTAAGTATATTTCAGTAGTGGTTCAAATGTGTCCATACAAGTGATGTTTTACTACCTTTTATAGGGAATTTCTTAATATAACGTCTACTCTTCTTAATGATTGAGCATTAATGACTTATAATATCATTAACGTAACGTTACAATTGGTGATCGTAACTGTTGCGTGAAGATTATGTAACGTTTAGCTCATTGATTGAAGACCTTTGAATCTGCCCTTTATTCTGCCTTGGTTCATTTTGACCGTGTCTCTTCAACTCCTCAATTAGACTGGAACTCCCGCATCTAATTGTCTCGTGTTCATGCTATTCCGTTCCTCGTTGCCCCGTACGTATTTCTAAACTTCTGGCCAGCTGTCATGTTCCATTGACCCACATAGATTTCCTTGTCACCAAAATTATTACACGAGTGAAGTTTATTTTTTACCAATACATATAGTCCCCCCACTTACCATTTATTTATCAATTAAATATTTGGTAAGTGGATACTCATTTATGGCGGGATTTTTTTGCCGCCGTTTCATTCGTACCATTGCATCCGTATTTGAATGTATGAGTCACTTGTCACTTCCATTTAATTCTAGTGCCATGTGGCATTCTCGGATTGATTCTACAATTCGTCAGCACCTTTTAGGGCTTTTTGCGGCTGCATCAGTCACGAAGTGACAATTCTAATCATGACTTTCACATTAGTGTCTTTTTCCATTTTTTTTTACGGTTGCTTCTGAATATAAATACCCCTTTTTCCTTCCTTTGCTTTCATGAAAGACTTCTAACTTTCCTTCATTACTTGTAAATTCCTCTTTCACGTAAATATGTCTTCCTCAAATCAATAACCCAAGAAGGTTATCAATGTAAACGAATTATCTCCTTTTTCTGCTCCAATCCGGAGTTGGGGGGTGGTAGACTAATAAGCTTGAGTTCTACTCCTTCTAGGGGTTCTTCTTCCCCTTGCAACATTACTCCCCCACCATCTTCTAGGGATAATGTTTCTTCGTATTCTTCTAGGTCTAGAGCTTCTAGATCTTCTTCTAAGAGTAGAGAACCTAAAGAACCGCTTCGTGAGCCAAAAGTTGATGAAATTGTTCCTGCTGAGTTTTCTTTTGTAAAGGATAGTGAGGCCATAAGAAAACAACTTTCTTCTATGACATCTCATGATCGCGCTGATCTTTACCCTACTCAAATCACTGAGGATTTAGTTTCACTCGTGCGTAGAGATTGTTATTGGAAATCTGACTTTCCAGTCTTAGTTCCCAATGAGAATCAGAGAATAATCTCTTACAGAACTTGGTATTCTTTTGTGTATACTTACCCCTTTACTTTAGGATTCAAGCCTCCCATCGACCCTGTCATCATAGGGTTTTGTCGATTTTTTAATGTGTGCTTGGGATAGATCGGTCCTCTTATCTGGAGGACAGTAGCATGCCTTAGATATTTGGCAACCTTAGCTTCAGTTCCTTTTACTTTTCATCATCTCATCCATCTCTATTCTTCTATGTTGTTCCGCCAAGGAGTTTTTACTCTTGCGGCTAGGAGTAAAAGAGTTTTGGTTATACATGATGATGATAAAGATAGAGGGTGGTATGTACGGTATGTTGTTATCCCTACTAAAGGTTTGGTAGGTGAAGAGAATCTCCCTTTCCCTGAGAAGTGGAAGTTTGCACGTGAGTACAGTTTTACTCACTTTCCCTGAGAAAATTATTGGTGATTGCTCCAATGAAAGAACGTTCTTGGAAGTACCTCTCATCGAGATTTGGTTGGAAAGTGAAAACGCATGGTAGGTTTTTTTTATATTTCCTTTCTTTCTCCTTTCAAGCTTCTCTAACCCCTTTTATTTGTTAGGGTTTCCCGCTCGTGGGGTCTCTGCTGCTGTAGTATCCGCTTCGAAACTTTCTTTGGCCAAGGCCCAATAAATTATTGTGAACTCCTCTTCATCAAAAAGGAAATCAAGTGGATCTCAGACCTTGGAAGATGAGGAAGAGCAGGAGGAAGGATCGCTAATTCATAGGTCACAGAGAAGAAAGGTCGTGTCTGGCGATGAATCTGTTTCAGTTACTGATCCACCTTCCGTGCCTGAGTCAGAGCTTTCCGATCCTGAAGATGCAACTCCTTCCTCTCTAATGAATCAATTGAACAATTATTCCACTGAGGCTTTGGCACAGTTTCAGAGGAAGCACCTCTTGCTATTTTTCCTCCATCTGCTCTAGTGGAACTTTCTTCTGTCGTACCTGTTGTTGATACCCAATTTTCCCAAAATATTTTAAAATTTCATATATACGTTCAAAAATATGCTTTAATAGCAATTGGTATTTTTCTATAATTTTCCCATATTTTTATTAATTTATTTTAATTTATCCGGTATTTTATTTCTAATAATTAATTAAAAAATTGCATTACAAACAATTTCAAAAGCATTTCTTGATTTAATTTATTATTTTAGGGTCCTACTAAGACCAAATTATTTCACAATTAGCCAAATTGGCACTCTTTGGCTATGATTGCAATAACTTTGCAATTATAGCCCAATCATATGTTTTATACTATTTTTATCCACTAACTAGTCATTTTGTATTTTTTTAAATGCTAATTAGTCATTTTAATTTATTTTCTAAGCATCAATTCCGTTTTATACAATTATTAGCTATTTTGTAAATTGTTTTATCTAATTTAATTAGGTATTTAACAGCTAGCCCCTTTTATTTCAATTATAGCCTAAAATTAGCCTAATCCCTAACCCAATTAAATAACCCAACAGACCCCCAGTCCAAACCAATTCTTACCCGGCCCAACCCCGAGCCAATCAGAGTTGTTGATCAAATTAGATCGACGTCCCAGATTTCACTTAACATAATTAAACCCTAACGACCTCCCCCCGTCTCTCATTTCCCCCTCTCACACTCTCTCTCTATCTCTCTAGTTCTCTCTAGAGACCTCTGGTCTCTCCACCTCCGATAAGGTCTGTTCGTCTTCTTCGGCCGCCTCTTAGCCGGAAACCATGGAATCCTCACCATCCTCAGGCCTCTCATGGCTCCTTCTCACCGGTGTTGCTATCTCTAAGATCTTCAAGAGACCAACGTTCACTCCCTCAAACCTTTGGCCTGTCTCAGGCCTTCATGGCTCGATTCCAGTAAGATTTCCTACTTTCCGGCTAGATCCGGTGTTTTCTATACCGACTCTCTCTCTCTTTGAAACCCTAACTTCTAAACTTCCGACTCTTTTAGATCTATAACAGATCTATGCGTATTATGAGGTTTTCCTGAGTTTTCTTTAAAGATTCTCCTATTTTTCGAACGATCCTTTGTTTTTTTCAAAACTAGGGTTTCATGACCCCTCTTAAACGATTTTCCATGACTTTTCAGTATTATCCTAAGGTCATAAATGTGTTTTAACGATTCATACAAGTTTCTCTATCTTTATATGAGTTGTTTTGTTGAAATCCCTAATTTCTAGTCCTAAACCCTAAGTTCCTAATATGTCTTTGATAATATGTTTGCATATGTGTTTGCGTTTCATGAGCTTTATGATTCACTGATATTTTACCCTATGTGATTCATCTATGTCTTGGATTTTTCTTGCTTTCCCGTTTGTCTCACTGTTCATTCTGTAATTCATATTAATCCCTAATTTCGTATGATTTCACTACTAGGGTTTCTGACTTCTTGCCTGTTATCTATTCAATTCATGTTAATCTCCTTTAATTGATGTTATTCCTGTTTGATTCCTTGATTCTCTGTAATTTTTACTTTAGGATTCCTGATTTATTATTTGAATCCCTGATTCCTTGTGATTTGAAAACCTTACTGATTTCTTATGGGACATTCTTATTAATTTCCGACCTTTAGCTTATTCCTTACCTTGTTACATGGTTAATTTATTATTAATTGATCCCTATTTCCTTAATTAGAATCTCATGAACCTAGTCTCAATTTCATACTTGTACTGGGTTGAGATTGTTTCCTTATATGTTATATGCATGGGAACTTTCCTTATTTTGTTATTTGCCTACTAGCCGTTTGAATTTAACCCCTTCAATTAAGGATACCTATGCTGATTTTACACTATTTTTAAGCTATATATGGTGTCTTTCCTTATTTGTTACTGACCATTTGAATAACTCCCTTAATCATGGTAGTACTTGAGATGATTTCACTCTGATTGATACTAAGTTCCATAATTGTTGACTGATTCTGATTTTTACCTTACTTTTCACCCAGCTTTAAAGAATATATATATGCATACTTTTTCTCTCATCAGAGAAGAACGAATCTGTTCAAAATCTCTTTCTCACAATTAAAAAGACTTTCTGCTCTCTCTTCTGTGCTAACTACTACTATTCTAAGTTAGTCGGCTGCAAGCCAAGACTAACTATTGTGCATCTCCTGCTTCCTGTTTGTGTTATTGCTTTCATCACTTTACTGGTATGTTCTAATTTAGATTTTAGTCCTCAAACCAACATGTTTCTATTACTGTTGTAATTCAGCATGCTTCTAATTTGCTTTTACTTATTATTCAGCATGTATCTAGGATCCTGAACCCCCCTCTACATGTTTAGTTAGGCTTTATTTGTTTATGACCAACATGTTTCTGTATACTTAGCACCTACTTCTTACATGCCTATGACTGGTACATTAGTTTAACCATGACCTTAGTTGTTTTAGGGGTCTAATCTAACCTAATGCGTTACTGTATCCCTAATCCTCTAGACCCTTAGGAATTTCTGATTGCATGTCTATATGTGTATCTGCGTGCTACATATCTGCCCTCACATGCTCTGTATTTGTCCCTCAAATCCCATCACCCCTGTTTGTGATTGTTGTACTATCCTTGGTCCTTTGTGTGATGTTAAGCTTCTATTTCCTTCTTCAAAACTGTTTTCTTACTTGCCCTTTCTCAAAACTGTTTTCTTACTTAAACCCTTTTAAAAAATAAAAAGCACTCTCACATATACTCTTGGAAGTCAAAGTTCAGCCCCCTTCGTGTGAGCACTACTTTTGGGACCCTTTGAGTGCCCTCTGAACTCTGACACATAAGGCTGGCACTTCCCACACTGCACATGTTTAACTCTATTTGGCCTATGTCTGGGTGTGAGAACTGCCCTGGAGCCCTTGAGGTCCTTAGGGAACTCTGATACACCCGGACTACGAAAGGCTATGAAACACCATAGGCATTGAGGTTTGGAAGATCTGGGCTTAATTGAAGGCTCCCTATGGAAGTAACTTCTTATTTTTCCTTTGGTTGTGTAATTCATAATTTCTGGCATGTAATAATTTGTAAACAGATATTTGGGAGTGGATAGTGAAAAGGAAAGGGTAGTTATATAGATTATCCATGTTAAAAGGTAGATACCATGCCTCTAGGTTTACATTTCTTACGTGTGCATTAGAAATTCATGCTTAGGGCTGATTGTATGAGAGCATATCATGCATTAGATATCATGTTCCTTAGGTCCATGTTTACTATTTCAACATCCTATTATGGCATTATCATTTATCATATAGAAATCATGCTCTAGGATTAAATGTTAATATAAACTTGTTATTCATGTAAACCAGTTCTAATATCACTGTAATGTTGTGGTACACCTAGGAATCATGCTTAGGATAATGATGCGCTAATAAACAAGTCATCCTCATACTTGCTGCATAGCATGTTCAAGTCATCCTCCAGGACTGATAGGATGGGACGGGTAATAGCACGCAATAGAATCCGTGACCAACACACGTTTTAATCACCTTCACGGGGTGGGAAGGGTGGAATATGGATATGATGACCGGTGCGCTAATACCACGTGTAGCCCCTTTTCGAGGAGTGATTACCGGGTATTGCATTGATGTGATCCATATTATTATAACCCTAGGACACTTGTATACGCTAGTTCATAATCATCTCTACTGTTTTCTAAACATCGGCATGCTTAAGATTTAAATCCCCTCTTATTTTAGCCTTTACTATTTATTTGCTAGTTGTACAAATTCACGAAACCATTTGGTCGGGAACCACACTTGTGGATCCTAATGGGTGCCTAACACCTTCCCCTTAGGATAATTTCAAGCCCTTACCCAAATCTCTGGTTAGCAACGTAGTTATAATTGAACCCCCTAGGTGCCCTAACGCACCGTTAAAATCGTTAGGTGGCGACTCTTCAAAATATGCAAACCCCTTTCCCAAAAGGAAAGAGTTGTCCTATCCAATGTCATAAACCCGATATTCCGCTAGGAAGAGGAAAAAAGGGGGCGCGACAGCATGGCGACTTTGCTGGGGATATCCAGGATTTTACCATTTCAAATAGTTTCGTGAATTTATGCCTTTATTTTAAATACTTGCACCCTTTCCTATTCCCTTTACATGCAATTAATTATTTACTTCGGGTATTTACTTTTCTTCAAAAACTTAACTGACATGTCCCTTTGTTTCCTTTTGCAACTGCTTTAAATCATTACTACCGTTTTTACCGCTTTCTTTAACGTGCAAATACGTGACAACTTGTTTTAATACTTAGTGCATAAATCATGATCAACATTCATATTCCACTTGTTCCAAACAAAATACTATAACAACGCTTGATGAGTGGTTGTGCCCTTCCTATATTATCACCCATTAAATTCGGAAAGGCTTATTTGCGGTAAAACTAGTCGATCAGCGGTGCATTCGACGGTTCCCTGCCTTTCCCCCTTGAGTTGTTCGCTCAAGAGTACCAGTCTAAAACCTCCATAGAAACCTTACTCTGTTGCACTATTGCATGCATCATGGTCAAACCTAGTCAAGCTAAAGTGTCATCCGCACGATAGCTTTTAAGATAGCCTTATCCAAAAGTCCAACGGGTTTCCCTAAACCCAAACGGATGCCCTCACGTTCTGTGCATTTATTTGGAGAACTAAATGCTTCCTGCTAATTATTGACGATAAATAGTCGAGTCCGGTGGGGGTAAGGGCCTAACCTATTTGCTTTGCAGAAAAAAAAAGAATGAGGCACGAAGTCCCCAGATTCGGCATGGTCTCCAACATCCACCCAAAACTGTTGAGTTGGTGGGAGGATTTGCACTCTAGCGACAAAGCTATCGTCAGGATTACCAAAAGGCTGAGGGAGCTGCAGGGGGATACCCAGCCAGAACTTACCTATTGCTGGGACTTCGCGAGCTGGGAAAGCTGCTCAAAGGAAGCAAGAATGCCGAATCTGGGGAAGGTCCTTCTGGAACCAAGTAGATAGGAATGTCTTTATTTTTTCTACCGATGTAATAACGCCAATGGCCATTAGTGACTTTTATTTCTATCGTTTTGGTATTTGTCTATTTTTATTATCAATAAAATGAGGCATTTAGCATTTTAAGTTCTCCAAATTAATTTGTCGCTAGGCCTACCTCGGGCACAAAGAGGTCCCCAACTTAGGACACACTTTCATTTCCGCATTATGTGTTTAAATACTACAATACTCTTTTCATGATCCTCACTGACTTGGTTACCTTTTGTTTATATTTCTTTTTTTCTTACTCCCCTCCCCAAAGGTTAGTTCGTGTATTCTAGCATCATCAACCTATCGCACCAGATCCAAGGGCCCTCCACCTACTCTTCCCCCTAGTCCTTCTAAGGGCAAAGACAAAGGCAAAAGTAAGATGGAAGAGTCCAGCAGCATCAGAAAGGAGAATGTGATTGAACAGGTAGAGGCCACTGATGGCCGAGGTATTCAGGTCCTGCATGAGAACATGTCACCGCTTGAACAGAAATTGTTGAAGTTTCAGGAAGAACTCGATCAAGTCCGGAATCTGGCCAATTTGTCATTTTCACTCAACGTCCCTGACGTCAACCTTCCAAATGCTCAAAACCCCGCACCTTCACAAAATATCCCAAGACAGCAAAATCATCCCGCACCTCACCGTCACACCACTCCTCGAAAGAACCAAACTATCCCGACGCAGTGTAATGTTTGCCAAACCTCAAATAACACTCCACTACTCATCCCATAACCTCAAAACCTCACAAAAGACCATTTACACACCTATAAAAATCCCATCTATGTGAAAACTATGACCCACTCCACTCCGCCTATCCCATAGGCATCCGAGTCTGACGAAAAGGATTTACTTATCAGGAACCTGGCTGAGGATCTTAGGAAACTGACCAACCGAGTCCAGGGTGTTGAAGGAACCAAGGGGATTGAATTATGAAGACCTTTGTATCCAACCTGATGTCGAACTTCCCGAGAGGTACAAACCTCCAAAGTTTGAAATTTTTGACAATACCGGTGATCCGAGAGTCCATCTGAGGACCTATTGCGACAAATTGGTTGGCGTAGGAAAGGATGAAAGAATCCTCATGAAGCTGTTCATGAGGAGTTTGAAAGGAGATGCACTATCTTGGTGCATCAGCCAAGACCCCAAGAAATGGTCAAACTGGGTAAGCATGGCGTCTGATTTCATGGAGAGGTTTAGATTCAACACAGAGAATGCACCAGATGTGTTCTACATCCAAAATTTGAAGAAGAAACCTACAGAAACCTTTCGCGAGTATGCTACTCGCTGGAGGTCCGAAGCCGCTAAAGTCAGACCTTTTCTAGAGGAAGAACAGATGAACAAGTTCTTTGTCGGGCTCAGGACCCGCAATACTATGAACGATTAATGATGGTTGAGGGCCACAAGTTCTCTGACATCATCAAATTGGGTGAGCGGATTGAAGAAGGTATTAAAAACGGTATGGTTACAAATTTTGAAGCCTTTCAAGCCACTAACAAGGCTCTACAGTCCAGGCTCTACAGTCTGGTGGTCTGTCTAAGAAGAGAGATATGGGAGCCGTAATGGTTGCACAAAGAACCAAGTTCCCGCTCAAATACCAAACCTACCGGCACCTCCCCTCACATATCATCCAACCCCTAATTACCAAGCACCCTCACCAAATTACCAAACTCCACCACCTTCCTACCAAGCTCCACCACCCACATATCAACCTACTTCGCCCAAATATCCATAACCCGCTCCTGTCTACCACACTTATAATTCCCAGCCATCCCATTACCAATCACCCCCTGCACGCCAAAACATCCCTAGACCTTGTCCCAATTTTGATCGCCGCCCTCCAAAGCAATACACCGCCATAGCCAAGCCCATTGACCAGCTGTATGAGAAACTCAAAGTTGCTGGTTATGTCACACCTATCCATGCTGCCACACCTGAGAACCCTTCTCAGTGGGTTAACCCAAACAAATCCTGTGCATACCATTCCGACATGAAGGACACACCATCGAAGAATGTCGTTCTCTGAAGGACAAAATACAGGCTCTCATTGACAATAAGATTATTGTGGCAAAAGACCCCGCTCCAAACGTCCATGACAATCCTCTAGCAGACCATAAGGGTAGAGGTATCCATATGATTGGGATCCCGAGGGGTCAAAGGGTTGATCGCAGAAGGCGATGACCCGAAGAAACCCGCAGTCACTCTCAAATCGATCATAGTCAAGATTCAGCCATCTGAGGCCTCTGAGGTGAATATGTCTACACCATTTGAGTTTGAAGCAGCGCCACCTGCAAAGTCACCAGTGCCAATTGAAGTTGAGTTTGTATCTCCAGCGAATGCACCAACTTCATTCGAGGTCGCAGTCTTGCCACCCTGAACACACATTCCATTTGAAGTAAAGATGGATGCACCAATTCCGGTGGCAATGTCAACCATGCCACCCTTCTATTCAAATGCTATCCCTTGGGACTACACAGTCGAGGCGAGAAGGAAAGTCAAGGTCAGGTCTGAGGAAGCTGTCACAGCACAGGGTATGACGAGAACTGGTAGGATCTACACCCCTGAGCATCTGGCCGAGTCAAGCAAGCAGGCTGCCAACCGGGCTCCCCTCATCAAAACAGGTCTCGATGACCTTTGGAGAAAGGTACAAGATAAGGAGTATTTAGTCATCGACCAGCTGAACAAGACACCGGCACAGATATCCATCCTCTCTCTGCTGCAGAATTCCGAAACACACAGAAATGCTTTGTTGAAAGTGTTGAGTGAAGCATATGTTCCAAACAACATCACTAGTGGGGAAATGGAAAATATGGTAGGGCAGGTACTGGAGAGTCATAAAATCACTTTTCATGAGGACGAGCTACCACCTGAAGGATTGGGGCACAACAAAGCCCTGCACATCACCGTGAAATGCGAAGATCATTTCATCACAAGAATCTTGATCGATGGAGGTTCTAGTCTTAACACCTGTCCGTTGATAACACTCAAGAAATTGGGTAAAAGGCTACATGAGATAAGGGATGGGGCGATCAATGTGAAAGCCTTTGACGGTTATCAGAGGTCCACCATGGGGGAGATCAGTCGATGTCTACAGATGGGACCGACTTGGTTCGAAGTGGATTTATAGGTGATAGAAGTGCCGGCATCCTACAACCTGTTGTTGGGACGACCCTGGATTCACGCTGCTGGGGCCGTAGCATCAACACTACATCAGGCGGTAAAATTCGAGTGGAACCACCAATAGGTGATTATTAATGGTGACGGTAGCAACCCTATTTATAGTCGTCAAACTATTCCGGTAATTGACGGAAAGAGGAAGATAGGCAGAGGAACTTACCACCACATTGAATGGGTCAATGCTATCGACAAGTACAAATGGTGGGAAAACTAGATTGAGAGCATCCTAAACTGGAGAGGATATGAGCCAGGCAAAGGGCTCGGTAAGAACCTCCAAGGGATCACGAAGCCCATAAAGCTCAAGGAGCATGGCACCACTTTCGGTATGGGCTATGAGTACACTTGGCAGATTCAACGACTGGTCACCACCTTAGCACGGTCCCTATTACCCTTTGGAGCAGCCGATACCTCATTTTGAGTAGACTTTCAAGCAGGCCCACACTATTTACAGTTCAGACGAGGAAGAACCACTTGCAACAATGATGAGTTTGTTCCTAGAGGATGATGATATGGATTGATGTGTTGTTCTCGAGGGGGAGGGGGAGGAAGGCCCTTCCATACAGACTGTAATCAAGGGGGCATATCTCAAGAACTGGTCTATCAAGAAAACCAAAGCCCGACGAGCCTCGGGGTAGCAAGGCTAAAATAAGAATTATTTACTGTTTTATTTACTAAATGACTTTCCTTTTCCTGCATTTTTCAATTTCTGCAATAAAGATCTTCAATGTTCAAAATAGTTATTCAATCTATGAAAGCATCTTCTAAATTTCTCTTACGAATTTGATATTTATTGCTAGTGTTTTCTCTCATTACTTTATTTATACAACATTACTATTACTTGTCTTGATGAACCGATGACTGTGACATGCAATGAGACAACACAACAAACTGGCATTGATTCAGATGAAGACAACATACCTAACGAGATTGTCAAAGAAGTTGAGAACTTTGCGAACAGACCTAAGTCCAACCTGGACGAGACTGAAAGCATCAACCTGGGAGATTCAGAAAACATCAAGAAGATACTAAGAAAGATGATAGAAAGGCACAATCAATGGCATGAAAAGTTGTCATTCGCTTTACTGGGATACCGCTCCACTGTCCGCACATCAACAGGGGAAACTCCCTATATGCTAGTTTATGGTACAGAGGCTGTAATTCCTGCCGAAGTGGAGATTCCATCTCTACGAATTATACAGGAAGCTGAGCGCAGCGATGCAGAATGGGTAAGAAGCCGTTATGAGCAACTGGCCCTCATAGACGGGAAGAGAATGAATGCAGTATGTCATGGTCAACTATATCATAACAGAATGACCAGGGCCTTCAACAAGAAAGTCAAGCCGAGACAATTCACACAAGGGCAACTGGTGTTAAAGAAAATATTTCCGTATCAAGATGAAGCCTAGGGGAAGTTCTCTCCCAACTGGAAAGGTCTGTACATAGTTTATGGAGTGCTGATAGGAAGAGCACTCATACTTGCAGAAATGGACGGAGAAGTTTGGCCGAAACCAATCATTGTTTAGCAAACGCTACCTCCATCTGCATTCGCATATTGCATAAGGCTACCTTTCTGCCTTCCGAGGTTAAAAGCTACCTCCATCTAAATCTGCATATTGCATAAGGCTACCTTTCTGCCTTCCGAGATTAAACGCTACCTCCATCTGCATCCGCATATTGCATAAGGCTATCTTTTTGCCTTCCGAGGTTAAACACTATCTCCATCTGTATTCGCATATTGCATAAGGCTACCTTTCTTCCTTCCGAGGCTAAGCATTGCCTCCCGTTTACTTTTCAAAGGAATCACTGTCTCTATCATTATTCATTTTGCTTCCTTTCGGGCTAAGCTCTGCCCTTTTTAAATTTGCAATACTAAGCTCTATTTTGTTAGCATCATACCACTGCATTTTCATGGTCTAAAATATCGCCAACCTATCCAAAGGCGTCATCGTTCGGAGGCACCATCTTCATGGCCCGAGAACACCATGTCATGGCCGAAGGATCTCTTTTATCAGTTTGCATATCATTATTCAAAGGCATCATGGTTCCGAGGCACCATCTTTATGGCCCGAGAACATCATTTCGTATCCCGCGAATCCCGCATCAAGGGTGTCATGGCCCAGGACATCATGGTCTAAGGACGTCATCCTCAACTGTCCGAAGACAACATTCATGGTCCAATGGGAATTTGCATCATGTTTAAATTACGCACGATATATGCTTGTTATTTATTTGCAGGTAATCCGGCTAGCAACAACTATCCAGGCAGGAGCGGTTCCGCTCCAGTTCTCCTAACTATCCCATAAGCCCTTGACCACCCAACCCTGCACTTTGCGTCCGTCCTTGTGAAACTTCATCGGTATACTTCGCCAATGGCTCCTGAACTACATACAGCCTGTTTCCTGTAAAACCGGGGATATGTAGGCAGCTCAGAAGCCAGGGTGCGGCCTAAATCTCTCCAAATCATTTCGCTTGGTCAAAATTGGCCATCATATCTTTACCCGACAACTTTTTCATCCTTCCCGGGTAAAGAAGGGCAGCTGTTGATACCCAATTTTCCCACAATATTTTAAAATTACATATATACCTTCAAAAACATGCTTTAATAGCAATTAGTATTTTTCTATAATTTTCCCATATTTTATTAATTTATTTTAATTTATCCGATATTTTATTTCTAATAATTAATTACAAATTGCATTACGAATAATTTCAAAAGAATTTATTGATTTAATTTAATATTTAGGATCTTACTAAGACCAAATTATTTCACAATTAGCCAAATTGGCACTCTTTGGCTATGATTGCAATAACTTTGCAATCATAGCCCAATCATATGTTTTATACTATTTTTATCCAGTAATTAGTCATTTTGTATATTTTAAATGCTAATCAGTCAATTTAATTTATTTTCTAAGAATCAATTCCATTTTATAAAATTATTATCTATTTTTGTAAATTATTTTATCTAATTTAATTAGGTATTTAACAGCTAGCCCCTTTTATTTCAATTATAACCTAAAATTAGCTTAATCCCTAACCCAATTAAATAACCCAACAGACCCCCAGCCCAAACCAATTCTTACCCGGCCCAACCCCGGATCAATCTGAGTCGTTGATCAAATTAGATCGACGGCCCAGATTTCACTTACCATAATTAAACCCTAACGACCTCCCCCCCCCCTCCCCGTCTCTCATTTCCCCCTCTCACACACTCTCTTTCTATCTCTCTAGTTCTCTCTAGAGACCTCTAGTCTCTCCACCTCCGATGAGGTCTGTTCGTCTTCTCCGGCCGCCTCTTAGCCAGAAACCATGGAATCCTCACCATCCTCAGGCCTCTCATGGCTCCTTCTCACCGGTGTTGCTGTCTCTAAGGACTTCAAGAGACCAAGGTCCACTCCCTCACACCTTTGGCCTGTCTCAGGCCTTCATGGCTCGATTCCAGTAAGATTTTCCTACTTTTCGGCTAGATCCGGTGTTTTCTATACTGACTCTCTCTCTTTCTCTGGGTTCTCTCTTTGAAACCCTAACTTCTAAACTTCTGATTCTTTTAGATAGGTAACAGATCTATGCATATTATGAGGTTTTCCGAAGTTTTCTTTAAAGATTCTCCTATTTATCGAACGATCCTTTTTTTTTTTTCAAAACTAGGGTTTCATGACCCCTCTTAAACAATTTTCCATGAATTTTCAGTATTATCCTAAGGTCTCTACTGTGTTTCAACCATTCATTCAAGTTTCTCTATCTTATATGAGTTGTTGTGTTGAAATCCCTAATTTCTTGTCCTAAACCCTTAGTTCCTGATCTGTCTTTGATAATATGTTTGCATATGTGTTTGCGTTTCATGAGATTTATGATTCACTGATATTTTACCCTATGTGATTCATCTATGTCTTGGATTTTTCTTGATTTCTCGTTTGTCTCACTGTTCACTCTGTAATTCATATTAATCCCTAGTTTCGTATAATTTCACTACTAGGATTTCTGACTTCTTGCATGTTATCTATTCAATTCATGTTAATCTCCTTTAATTGATGTATTCCTGTTCGAATCCTTGATTCTCTGTAATTTTTACTTTAGGGTTCCTGATTTATTATTTGAATCCATGATTCCTTGTGATTTGAAAACCTTACTGATTTCTTATGGGATATTCTTATTAATTTTCGACCTTTAGCTTATTTCTTACCTTGTTACATGGTTAATTTATTGTTAGTTGATCCCTATTTCCTTAATTAGAATCTGATGAACCTAGTCTCAATTGCATACTTGTACTGGGTTGTGATTGTTTCCTTATATGTTATATGCATGGGAACTTTCCTTATTTTGTTATTTGCCTACTAGCCGTTTGAATTTAACCCCTTCAATTAAGGATACCTATGCTGATTTTACACTGTTTTTTAAAGCTATATATGGTGTCTTTCCTTATTTGTTACTGACCGTTTGAATAACTCCCTTAATCATGGTAGTACTTGAGCTGATTTCACTCTGATTGATACTAAGTTCCATAATTGTTGACTGATTCTAATTTTTACCTTACTTTTCATCCAGCTTTCAAAAATATATATATGCATACTTTTTCTCTCATCAGAGAAGAACAAATCTGTTCAAAATCTCTCTCTCACAATTAAAAAGACTCTTTTCTCTCTCTTCTGTGCTAACTACTACTATTCTAAGTTAGCCGGCTGCAAGCCAAGGCTAACTATTGTGCATCTCCTACTTCCTGTTTGTGTTATTGCTTTCTTCATTTCACTGGTATGCTCTAATTTAGATTTCAGTCCTCAAACCAACATGTTTCTACTACTGTTGTAATTCAGCATGCTTCTAATTTGCTTTTACTTATTATTCAGCATATATCTAGGATCCTGAACCCCCCTCTACATGTTAAGTTTGGCTTTATTTATTTATGACCAGCATGTTTCTGTATACTTAGCACCTACTTCTTACATGCCTATGACCGGAATTAGTTTAACCATGGCCTTAGTTGTTTTAGGGGTTTAATCTAACCTAATGCTTTACTGTACCCCTAATCCTCTAGACCCTTAGGAATTTCTGATTGCATGTCTATATGTGTATCTGCCTGCTACATGTCTGCCCTCACATGCTCTGTATTTGTCCCTCAAATCCCATCACCCCTGTTTGTTATTGTTGGACTATCCTTGGTCCTTTGTGTGATGTTAAGCTTCTATTTCCTTCTTCAAAAATGTTTTCTTACTTGCCCTTTCTCAAAACTATTTTCTTACTTAAACCCTTTTAAAAAATAAAAAGCACTCTCACATATACTCTTAGAAGTCTAAGTTCAGCCCCCTTCGTGTGAGCACTGCTTTGGGAACCCTTTGAGTGTCCTCTGAACTCTGACACATAAGGCTGGCACTTCCCACACTGCACATGTTTAACTCTATTTTGGCTATGTCTGGTTGTGAGAACTGCCCGGGAGCCCTTGAGGTCCTTAGGGAACTCTGACACACCCAGACTATGGAAGGCTATGAAACACCAAAGGCATTGAGGTTTGGAAGATTTGGTCCTAATTGAAGGCTCCCTATAGAAGTAACTTCTTATTTTTCTTTTGGTTGTGTAATTCATAATTCTTGGCATGTAATAATTTGTAAACAAATATTTGGGAATGGATAGTGAAAAGGGAAGGGTAGTTATATAAATTATCCATGTTAAAGGGTAGATACCATGCCTCTAGGTTTACATTTCTTATGTGTGCACTAGAAATTCATGCTTAGCGCTGATTGTATGCGAGCATATCATGCATTAGATGTCCTGTTCCTTAGTTCCACGTTTACTGTTTCAACATCCTATTATGGCATTATCATTTATCATATAGAAATCATGCTCTAGGATTAAATGTTAATATAAACCTGTTATTCATGTAAACCAGTTCTAATATCGTTGTAATGTTGTGGTACACCTAGGAATCATGCTTAGGATAATGATGCGCTAATAAACAAGTCATCCTCATACTTGCTGCATAGAATGTTCAAATACTATGACTTTATGCATTTAGAAATCCTGCCTAGGAATTCTGCATACCACCCATTCTGCATCTCCATGTGTGCATATTAGATATCATGTCTTAGGACCTCATTCAACACCTAGTTTAACTACTGATTTCATGAAAAAGGCCCTAAAAAAATAGTTTCACCATGTTTCCAAACAACTCGTAATAGTTCTGTATTTTTGCAACACCTAAGTGCAGCATGTTTAGGCAAACTAACTTGTAATAGTTTCTTTAATAATCTGGATAATTACTGGGTGGTCATATGCTTAGGCAAGGTTTAGGTGTTAAATCTATTAAAATTGGAACATACTCCTTTATACCTGCTGCTTGACTATTAATGCTTATAATCAGTAAGAAATTGATAAAATTCATCCTCTGAAATCAGTAATAAAGCTGCCTCACTATTGCATTCCCACCTAAACATCATGCCTTAGGTTCTGAAGTTAATAAGGACTTACTTGTGTCTGAGTCATCTATTTATGTGCATAATCTGTGGAGGAGTACTTGGGCCTTGTATCTGCTCTTATTTGTTTTCCCTTATCTGAAGTCCTAATTGTCGTTGTTTGTCGCCTGGAATATTGTCCTTTAAACCTAGGGGTCAACCTAGTACTTCCTTTTAGGGTATTAGTCCTAGCCTCCTCCAGGACTGATAGGATGGGACGGGTAATAGCACGCAATAGAATCCGTGACCAACACACGCTTTAATTACCTTCACGGGGTGGGAAGGGTAGAATATGGATATGATGACCGGTGCGCTAATACCATGTGTAGCCCCTCTTCGAGGAGTGATTACTGGGTATTTAATTGATGTGATCCATATTATTGTAAACCTAGGACACCTGTATACGCTAGTTCGTAATCATCTCTACTGTTTTCTAAACATCTGCATGCTTAAAATTTAAATCCCCTCTTATTTGAGCGTTTACTTGTTATTTGCTAGTTGTACAAATTTACGAAACCATTTGGCCAGGAACCATACTTGTGGATCCTGAGGGGTGCCTAACACCTTCCCCTTAGGATAATTTCAAGCCCTTACCCAAATCTCTGGTTAGAAACGTAGTTATAATTGAACCTCTTAGGTGCCCTAACGTACCGTTAAAATCGTTAGGTGGCGACTTTTCAAAATGTGCAAACCCCTTTCCCAAAAGGAAAGAGTTGTCCTAACCAATGTCATAAACTCGATATTTTGCTAGGAAGAGGAAAAGAGGGGGCGCGACACCTGTTGTTGTTTCTTCTCCCCCGCCTATTCCATCTGTGTCTCTTTCATCTGCCCCTACTTCCGTGCCTTCTATTGTCGAAGTAGGATCTTCCAATAGTGGGGAGATGAAGCAAATTATAATAGAGGTTCCTGGGGGAGGTAGCCTCTTAAAGAAATCAGTCCAGGCGGATGTGTGCTTGAAACCTCTGATAGGCCCGGTTGAAAAGTCTAAGTTGGAAAGACATAGCTCCTTAACTTGGATGAACGAGATTGTACACTCGTACTTAAAGGTATCTTTTATACTATTCCCCCCTTTTTAATATATATCGTACCAATATATGACTTCTCTTTTTGTGCAGATCAATCTTATTGGTACATAATTGATGAAAAGGATCGTTCATACGGAGCAAATAGCGAATGACTATCATACCGAGGCTGATAACTGGAAGGAGCAATTCGAGAGCCTTCAGCTTGATATGGAGGCAGTAGAGGAGGAGTGTACCTTGGAGAAGCAAATCAGAGTAATTGCAGCGGACTTGGCTATCGAGAAGGCTTCATCAAGTCAAGCAGGCAAGGATAAAAACATCTTGGAGTATTTCTTTGCGGAGCAGCTTTCTCATGCTACTGAAGAGATAAGAAGCTTGAAGGATTTGTTGGACCAGAAGGAGGATTATGCTAGTGAACTTGTGCAATCACTTACCCAGACCCAAGAGGACCTCCGTGAATCTTCAAACAAGATTCAGTTACTGGAAAGATCTCTTGCTCCTTTGAAGGCTTCTTATGATGCTATCATGGTCGAAAGAGATGATCTGAGAGCCGATATTGAACAATGGGAGAAAGATTACGAGTATATTGAGGATAAGGCAGTTGTTGAGGTGAGTTGGGCTTCTTTGAATGCCCGGCTTGACACATTGACGAAAATGGGCCAAGGAAATTTTGACTTAGAAGCTGAAATTTCCAAGACGAAGGAGAGATTGAAAAGTCTCGGCAAAGTCAAAAGTTTTCATCACCTGAAGTTGAAGTTCCAATGGGTGATGAGATCGTGCCTGATGAAGTTGTTTCCCAAGCCTCTCCATCTCAAGCCGCTCCTCCTACTGATGAAGATAATCCTCCCAGTGCCTAGTGAAAGTGTTTATCAACCCTTCTCTTTTTCTTTTTTTGGAACAATTGGTGGTTACCCCCGGTTCCTTTTGGGGATGAAGTTTGGTTTAGTAAGTCCCCAATGACAACTTAGGGACAACTTTGTATAAACACTTTTGGTTTAAACTAAGTTAATAGTTATTTTTTATATAATATTAATATTTACATTTCTTAGCATGACTTGCGTTTTTTTGAGTTTTCGTTTTACTCTTAAGTGTTTGCATGCTTTATGTTCAGGTTTTTGTTTTACCCCTTTGGTATTTAATTTTGCATTAAAAATGCTTCAGTATTTCGTGCCTTTTTAAATAAGCACGATTTCTAAAAGAGGGCCCTTTTATGAACAACACTTAATGAAGAAGACGTCTCAACTTCATAATGGTGTAAACATACAAAAGAGAGATAGGAATGCACATGTTTTTTCCACATAATATTTTGCAGAAAGTCTTTATATTATTCCAACTTTCGTAACATTTTACATGTGCTTAAGCATCGTCTATGACTCTTTCGTAACTGTTTTCTCTTACAACAGGTTTTGAATAAACACTGGGGTATGAATTTCTTCCCATAACTAAATTCTTCCTTTAACCTAAACATTCGTTTGTATTTACGAGTGTGTTCTTTGTAGGTTTCTGAATCAGGATTTGTGTTTTTGTCTTTGTCTCTTTGATTCTGCTCATAACTTTTGACTTGTTGGGAAAAATGGATCTTCAGGCTTGAACTTTGACTCTTTTGATAGTCTTATTTGCCTCTTTCCATACTGTATAGTCCCCCGAGTGTTTGAGCTTTGAAGAATTAAATCTCGAGCACTTGACTATTCCTTTCTTGTGGCCCTTTTCCTGAAATGGAAAAACATATGGGACTCGAAGGTATATAGTTTAGATGATGACTGCATAACCCTTTGAAACGTACATCAGAAAGTTGTAACCCTAGACCGGGAATTCAGTTTTTTCCTCGTGTCTATTCAGGTCTAATATCATCATCTGGTTATGGGTTAGCTTTTTGCCTATTGTCTAAAATGGTTAGTATAATTTTAACTGTACTAAATAGAATTGAACTTAATGATACCTGACCGTGGGTATTCCTTCTCTTTAGAAGTAATATTTCTTCAAGTGAATAACGTTCCAACTTGTTGGTAAAATCCTGTCATCCGCGTTTTCCAGCTCATAAGCTCCTTTTCCAGCAATACCACGCACTTTGTAGGGTCCTTCCCAATTTGGATTTAATTTTCCTGCTCCAGCCTCCTTTGTTGATTGAAAAACTTTCTTAAGGACAAAGTTCCCAATTTTGAAGTATCTGAGGTGAGATTTTCTGTTGTAATATCGCTCTATGATTTGCTTTTGAGTTTCCATGTGTATTAAAGAAGCTTCTCTCCTTTGCTCGAGTAAATCCAGATTTGTTCTCAACTGGTCATTGTTTGTTTATTCTGTTGATGTTGTGAATCTCATGCTCCGTTCACCAATTTCCACTAGTATTAGAGCTTCTGAGCCGTAAACAAGTGCGAATGGGGTTTCTCCCGTAGCTGTCTTTGCAGTAGTTCTATAAGCCAATAATACTGTTGGTAGTTCTTTATGCCAATTTCCCTTCGCTTTTTGTTGACTCAGCTTGCCCGTTAGCCACGGGATGATATGGTAAAGAAGTGATTCATTTGATTTTCCAGCTTTGGAAGAATTCTGTGATTTAAGAGCCTATGAATTGTGGGCCATTGTCACATACAATTTCCTTTGGTACACCAAAATGACACATGATGTTTCGCCATATGAAACTTTTCACTTCTTTTTCTCGCACGTGATTAAAAGCATCTGTCTCCACCCATTTTGAGAAATAATCTGTTAATACAAGTAAAAATCGTACCTTTCCTCTGGCTGGGGGTAGAGGTCCTACTATAGGCATTCCTCATTTCATAAATGGCCAAGGTGATACAACAGGGTGTAGTAATTCTGCGGGCCGATGCATATTGTTAGCATATCGCTGACATTTATCGCATTTAGCTACGAAATTTTCAGCGTCTTCTTCCATATTAGGCCAATAGTACCCTACTCTGATTAGGGTTTTGACTAAGGATCTTGCACCTGCGTCGTTCCCACAATGTCCTTCGTGTACTTCTTTCATCACATACCCAGTTTGGTTTGGTCCAAGGCACCTTGCTAGGGGACCTCCAAACATTTTGCGATACAGAGTGTCACGAACTAGGCAATACCGTGCAGCTTTTCGGCGAAGTGCTTGAGCTTCTTTCTTATTTTCAGGCACGGTACCATTCTGTAAAATAATTACAATTTCGTTTCTCCAATCCCAGGTTAGACTATTAAATGTTACCTCATTCTTGTCCTGGTCAATTGCTGAATAAAATAAGTATATCACAATAGCATTGTCTTTATTTGTTACATCGATAACTACTGCAAGATTAGCTAACGCATCCGCTTCTGCGTTTTCCTCTCTAGGTACTTGCATAATCTTCCATGACTGGAATTGCTTTACTAGGACTCGTGCCTTTTCCATATACTATTTCATTCGAGTCTCTCTAGCAGTATAAGTCCCCTGCATCTGGTTCACCACTAGTTGAGAGTCACTTTTGATCACGATCTGCTCAATCGAGAGTTCTCGTGCTAATTCGAGTCCTGCAATGATAGCTTCATACTCCGATTCATTGTTAGTAATGGGATAACATTTAATAGCTTGCCTTATCTTTTCACCCAAAGGTGGTATTAAAAAAATTCCCAACCCAGCTCCTTTGATAATAGAAGAGCCGTCGGTGAATAGAGTCCATATTCCTGGATTAGCTCCGGTAAATATTTGTAGTTCTTTCTATTTCAGGAATTAAGCTAGTGTTAAGATCTGCGACAAAATCAGCTAAAACCTGAGACTTTATTGGAGTCCTAGGTTAATAGACTATGCCATATTTGCTTAGTTCTATTGTCCATTTAGCCAGTCTTCCTGACAGTTCTTTATTATGCAAAATATTTCTCAAAGGATATGAAGTTACAACAGTAATTGGGTGACACTGAAAGTACAGTCTTTACTTTCTAGCTGCCATGATTAGAGCCAAGGCTAATTTTTCTAGATGAGGATATCTAGTTTCAGCATCTAGTAAGGACTTACTTACATAGTAGATAGGAGATTGCTTACCTTTGTCCTCCCTTACCAGGACTGCACTTACGACTGTTTCTGCTACAACAAGATAAATGTATAACCTTTCCCCTTCCTTTGGTTTAGACAGTAGTGGGGGATTCGGTAGATAAGCCTTCAAGTCTTTTAAGAGCTTGTTGACATTCGAACGAATTCTGCTTCTTTAGTACTGAGAAAAATTTAAAACTCTTCTCTGAAGATCTGGAGATGAATCTTCCTAAAGCTGCAATCCTACCTGTTAATATTTGAACTTCTTTTTTGCTCGTTAGTACATCAGGTATTTCTTCAATAGCTTTAATTTGAGCAGGAGTTACTACAATGCCTCTATTTGATACGAGAAAACCCAAAAATTTACCCAATTCGACGCCAAAGGCGCATTTTTCTGGATTTAACTTCATATTATACCTGCGTAGGATCTCGAAAGTAGTTGAGAGATGTTGGAAATGATCTTCTGCCTTTATTGACTTTACCAACATGTCATCATTGTACACCTCCATTGTTTTCCCCAGATGTTCCTGGAACATCTGGGTCACTAGCCGTTTATACGTGGCTCCAGCATTTTTCACGCCAAAGGCATGACTTTGTAACAATAAGTCCCCCTCTTCATTGATCACTTGATTCTTGAACGATCCCTTCTTTCTTTTCTTTTGCTTGACAGGTACGAAGGATGGGTCTTCATTTAGTTTATGGGTTATCACTTCTGGGGGTATACCTATCATATTTGAATGGGATCAAGCAAAACAATATGCGTTAACTTTTAAATATTCAATTAACTAACCTCTTTTGGTCGGGCTTAGCCTTGCTCCTATGTGGATTTTGTGCTCAGGCTTAAGCTCGAACAGTGGAACAACTTCGAGCTCCTCAGTCGTTGTCTTGATATTTTCATTCCCTTCTGGTTCTTGAATAACATCAGGTCTAGAATCCATGTCTGTATGTCTTGATGTGACATCCGGGGTGATTTGATTCACCGTGTCTTTATTATTTTCTTCCGTGTCTGTTCGAGTTGCTTCCTCGTCTTTTGATTCCTCCGCTATTTCTTTTTTTATTGGAATGCATCACTGAGTTGATGTTTCTTGAAGTATGCCGATCACCTTGAATTTTTTGGATTCCCCATCTGGAAGGGAATTTGATTACCTGATGCAGGGTGGATGGTATTGCATCCATGTCATGGATCCATGGACTCCCCATGATACATTATAAGCCATATCTGTATCTATAACTTGAAATTTCGTTTCCTTGACGACGCCTTCTGCATAGGTATTAAGCTCAATTTCTCCTTTTTTATGACCGTAGAGTTGTCAAATCCGGACAAGGAACATGCTTTTGGAATTACACGGTCCCCCATTAACATCTCTTCCACAACCCTCAAAAAAATGATATTGATCGAGCTACCTGTATCAATCAATACTCTTTTTACGTTAGTGTCATGTATAAGTAGAGATATTACCAGTGCGTCGTTATGTGGAAGCAGTAATCCATCAGCATCTGAGTCGTCGTATGAGATGTTGTCAGCCTCCATAGTCTCACGAGTCCGTTTCCTGTGGGTCACTGTGAACTTGGTCATCCTTCTTGCTGAAGTATAAGTTACGCCATTTACCTCCTCTCCTCCATTTATCACATTTACAGTTCTCTTCGGAGATGGTGGTTTTGGGGGGATCCTGCCTATTCTTCATATATGCCTGTTTACCATCGAACTTTATCACCCATATTTCGTAATACTGTAATTAATTCGGAAGTACTTACATTGAAATTGTACTCTCCAATTCTTGTATTACCTCTATTTCGCTCATCTCGATCCTTTCTGGATCTTGATGATGATGAGCTCAACTCTTTATTCGATTTCAAATTTGGAACGAGCCTCTCGTCCCGAAGGTCCCATGTATGGATCGTACCTATTTTTGCCAGTTGTTCTTTCTGATTCGGAGCGTCTAGAACCCATCATGTCTTTTGCTTTTGATTGGGCAATAGTATCTTCCTCAATTCGTAATTTGGTGTTGTACCTGTTATAAACATCATTCCATGTCGTAGCTGGGAACTCTCTAAAGCTCTCTTTGAGTCTCCTCATGGCTTCAGAGCTTTTATCGTTCAAATTACTTGTAAAGGCCATAGCTACACAATTGTCAAGTACTCTTTGTAGAAGCATTCTTTCACGTTAAAACCTGTCTACGAATTCACGAAGCAACTCCGTATCTCCCTGTATTATTTTGAATATGTCTTCTATTCTCTTTTCCACTTTTTGCGCACTGGAATGTGCTTTTATAAACAAGTCTGCAAGCTCAGCAAAAGAATCAACAAAATTTTCGGGCAACAGATAGTACCATGTTAATGCTCCTTTGGTGAGTGTTTCTCCAAACTTTTGACCAACACGGATTCAATTTCTTACTTACTCAGGTCGTTGCCTTTTACTCATGTGGTGAAAGGAGTAACATGATCATGTGGATCAGTTGTCCCATCGTACTTTGGTACGTCAGGCATTTTAAATTTCTTGGGAATCGGTAAAGGTGCTGCACTTGGCTTCCAGGGTTGTTGAGAGTATTTATCAATATCAATACCCTTGATGACATGTGGTACTCCAGGAATTTGCTCGATGCGATCGTTTTGTTCCTTCACTTGTTTCTGCAAGGTTAGTATTAAAGATTGTAAATCTGAATTATTAGAAATATCTGGTCTTCCTCCAAGTGATTCATTTAGAGTGACTCTACTTCCTGAATTTGCTTGTTTAGATTGTGGATTTTCTGTAGTCGCACTGTTTTTTGGAGGAGGCATAGGCAATATAGTTGGTAGCCCCCTCATGAAAGCTTGAAGAGCTTCAATCACATATTCACCAACCAACTACTTCACATGGTCTTGTTCTACTGTTTGCTCGTTTCCAATTTGATCATTGTTGTGAGTTGTAGATCTTTCTGGGGAGTTGTCCCTTGAACCTCGTAGGGATCCCTGAGGCGATGGAACTGGGGTTCCAGTTGTTTGTTTGTTGTTATCGTTGGTATTCGACATGATTCGATAAGGTTATTCGCAAAAAAATAAAGATTATCAGATTCCTGGTAACGGAACCAATTTGTTTAACCAAAGAATTAGATTCTTAGTCAAAGCTATTTTAAGAAGTACTCGGGTTTCTGATAACCAAAGAAATTAGCTAATAATAGGATTTAAACTTGTAAATAAGAAAGCAATAAGATAGCATAAAAGTAAGTATATTTCAGTAGTGGTTCGAACGTGTCCATACAAGTGAGGTTTTACTCCCTTTTATGGGGAACTTCTTAATATAACGTCTACTCTTCTTAATGATTGAGCATTAAATGACTAATAATATCATTAACGTAACATTACAATTGGTAATCGTAACTGTTGCGTGAAGATTATGTAACGTTTAGCTCATTGATTGAAAACCTTTGAATCTGCCCTTTATTCTACCTTGGTTCATTCCAACCGTGTCTCTTCAACTCCTCAATTAGACTGGAACCCCCGCATCTAATTGTCTCGTGTGCATGCTATCCCGTTCCTCTTTGCCCCGTACGTATTTCTAAACTTCTGACCAGCTGTCATATTTCCATTGACCCCATATAGATTGTCTTGTCACCAAAATTATTACACGCGTGAAGTTTATTTTTTACCAATACAACCTAGTCCTTAAGACTAGGTGCCATCACGATACCCAACAGAGGGGAAATTTGGGTCGTGACATTTCTATAATTTCGCCTAAGTATTCTCTACCAATCGTGAGTACTTTGGGTGTCACAATTCTCTTCCAAGCAACTACCACAATTTACTAGACATATTCTTTTGATCTATGCTAGCTGGCACTAATTTACCACTCACTAAGATCGCACCAAGATTTCATTATTCATAATCTCACCTTTAAACCCTTCGTATTGATTCCTCACATAAGTCAGGAGTGATGTTGTTCAACAACTACCTAAATATGTACTCTTTTCCAAGCAATACATACTAAATAGGCACAATCAATTGATGACCATTCAATCAACAATAATAAACATGTAGTTGAACAAGTAAAGAGATCCAACCACTCAATTATATAAAAACATAACAAGAATTTATACTACAAAAGGTTCTATCAAAACTCTGGATAACAAATTAGCTATTTATAATAATATGCATAACTACAATACTAGACTTTATAACCAATAATAAAAATAGGAAGAAGGAAGTGAAAAACTCGTAGAAGAATTTTCCGCCTTGCTCTTAGTGTGTTCTCTGCCTCCTTAAGTCCAAAGTGTGTCAAAAGTCCTCAAAATACTATTTTCTCATGTATATATTCCAAGTAAAGTCGAGCCCAAACAATTATACCTTGTCCTATGAAAAAAAGGACACTTATCCCGGACAGAGCGTGCGCAGCCACTCACTTGGCCGTGCACTTTTCACACTTTTTGCCCCATATGCGCGGTCAATGCGCGGCTGCGCATTTTCCGTGCACTTTTCACCCTGTTTTGTTGGGAATTTGAAAAAACGTAAATCATGTAAGTTGTAGCACTTTGAATTAGATTTCAAAAAATATATTATGGAGACCAAACGGAGTTCTGAGCAAAACGTTATGTGTATTTTACTAGACAATGCACATTATATCTGCTCGATTATTCGTTTCATTGCCCTATCATCCGTTGATCCCCCAACACTATCTCAACTTAATCCTTGGGATTTTACTCAGACTTCAAAGCTCCAGAATAACTTGAATTCATTCCATAAAATCTACATAGATCAGAATCACTCCTATAAGGCATAAAACACACAATTAGTGCAAAACACTAGCGATTAAAGATCAAATCAATTAACGTGCAGTAAATTAGAGTGCAATAAACGACTAAAATACGTAATTATATATATATATATATATGAGTACTGGATCTCTAGGTCGGGTTGAGTCATCTCTATTTTAATTGGATTAGTATTTAATAGACTGAAATAAAAAATAAAAAACCACAAAATAAGCAAATACCACTGAAAATTATATTTTTGATCACTATGATTTTTGTGTGAGTTAGTAAAAGTTTTATGATTTTTGTATGAGATAATACAGTTATGTGATTTTGGTAAAAACAATCATAATTATATGATTTTTATATGAGAAAACAAAATTAAATGACTTCAGTGAAAAAAAGTCATAATTATATGATTATTTGTGAAATTTACCTTCAAAGTGCATCACATAAAGTAAAATGAATGTTATATGAGGTTAGTCGAATTTAATTTTTTGATTATTACTTCGTCGATTTCAATTTTCTAAAGACGTCTCCACTTGTTCCATACCATCAATTCTTTTTAAAAAATAATCACAAAGATTTAACAATATTGTTATGACGTATGGTCGCCCCTCATAATCACATTTGTAATATTACTTGGTCTCCCTCCCAGCCTTGCGATATTTAATACTACAAGAAAGGGAAAAAAAACAAAGAGTCATGCAGAATATTTAAAACGGACACAAGTTTGTCACAAAATTATAAATTCTTATGATTGTATTTGATAGAATTCATCATATGGATGAGATATGTGACGATACTATAACAACTTTAAGAAGCTGGCCAAATACATAGTGGGTCCTTTAAACTTTGGCACTAAAATTCATTTGGACACCTAAACTTATAGCCTGTTTGGCCAAGCTTCTCAAAAGGTTAAAATTGTTTTTTTCCCCAAAAATATTGTTTTTTCTAAATTGAGGTGTTTGACCAAGCTTTTTTTAGGGGAAAAAAGTGCTTTTGGGAAGAAGCAGAAACAGTTTCTGAAAAGCAGCAAAAAGTAGCTTCTTCACAAAACCAGAAGCAGTTTTGACTTTTCATCTTACTAAAAATACCATTAACAAAATATAATATATACCAAAATAACTGTTAAACCTAATATTTATGTATAAATATTTCTTATTATTTTTAGGATAACTTCTAACATATAGTGACTTTAGGAGTGTATTGATCACGCCCAACTCTAGTCCTAAAAAGGATAAGCGATCGCTGCAAATATAATCCGGTCTATAAGTTTGGAGTCGAATCCTACAGAGAACTAAGGTTTCGCTATAATTGTTCAATATTGCTAAAAAACGCAAGTCCAAATAATTTCCTAATTATTGAGATTATAATATTTATTTCTAACTAATTAACTAAGAAACTAAAGTAGTAAATTAACAACTAAAGATACTAAATGTTGGAGATTAAATTTTGGAGATCTAGAGTTATGATTTTCCCAATTGTCGGAATCATTCCCGCTAAGTTCTCTGCAATTTCGCCTATGTATTCTCTACTGATCATGAGCACTTTAGCTGCCGTAATTATCTCTCGAGCAACTACAACAATCTACTAAACATATTCTTTCGAACTACGCTAGTTGGCCTTATCTAACCGCTCATTATGACCACGTCAAGACTTTGTTATTTCTAAACCTACCTTTAAACCCGTTGTATTGATTTCTCACATACGCTAGGAGTGACGTTGTTCAACAACCACCTAAATATGTATCATTTCTCAAGAAACACATAATAAATAGGCACAGTCAATCGATGGCCATTCAATCAACAACAATAAACATGTAGTTGAACAAGTAGAGAAATCCAATGGCTCAATTATATAAAAACATAACAAGAATTTATCCTACAAAAGGTTCCATCAAAACCCTAGATAACAAATTAGCTATTCATAATAGTATGTAAAAATACAATAATAAAAGTCATAACCAACAATGAAAAATAAGAAGAGGAAGGAAAAACTCGTAGAAAAATTCTCCGCCTTGCTCCTATTGTGTCTCTGCCTCCTTAGGTCGAATCTCAAATATGTCCAATCTCCTAAAAATAACGTTCTCCCATGTATATATACCAAGTAGGGTCAGGCCCAAATAATTATACCTTCTCCTACGCAAAAAAAGGACAAGTTTCCAGTCCTGGACGCTCGCGGTCGCGGTCAACCGCGGTCCCGGCGCGGTCATTTACCAACATTCTGTCTCAGTCCGCGTCAGGTTCGCGGTCGCGGTTTAGACCGTATTTTTAACCTTGTTCCGTTTGTAATTTGGTAAAACATAAAAAATGAAAGTTGTAGTCCTTTGAGTTATATTTCCAACCATATATCATATAGCCCAAATGGAGTTCCGAGCAAAAAGTTATATCCATTTTTACTAGATAGTATGCAATATGCCTACTCGAGTCTTCGTTTGTTCTTAACTATCAATGTGACCCCTGAACACGATTCCGGCTTAATTCCTTGGCCTTTTACTCAGACTTTAAAGCTCCAAATCACTTGAATTCATTCCATAACATCCATATAGCTAGGAATCACTCCTGTCACACCCCTTTTCTACCCCCCAAAAGATGTGTGTGTTATGGATTGTGGGTTAAAGAGTTTTTCTAATTAAAATGACAAATTTGAGTAGGGATTATTTTATTTACAGAGTCGCCACTTGGAACTAATTTTTTTGGTGTTCCAAGTCACCATTTAATTGAATCCCTAATCAAAAGAAGGTTTGACTCTATTTTTATCGGTTCGCGAAAATAAAGTTCGGGTAAGGAATTCTACTGACCGGGGAGAAGGTGTAAGGCATTCCCCGAGTCCCGTGGTTCTAGCACGGTCGCTTTGTTGACTTAAACCTGGCTTTAATTAATTATGGACAAAATGTGATTTATGCTACTTTTATGATTTACCTATCCGCTCTTACTTCTTGATTATTAAAATTACTAAACATAATAATTTGGATAATATTACGTTGTCAGAATCACGCTTCGCAAGAGAATACGTGATCGAATAACAAAATTAACTAATTTGTAATACTTTGAAAAATTACTACACTTGAGAAAATTAGCTCTTGAAAGTTTAAAAGTCAAATATTGCGCTACGCAAGCTAATCCGCAATTTTGGCCAAGAATTAACTAAATTAAAAAAAATCAACTAGAAACTAATAAGTATGGTATGAGATTATTGAATTAATTTATTGAATGTTAAATATCACACTACGCAAGCGATTCCGTGAGTTAAAGTGCGCCTACTAATTGCCTAGCGTTTAAGTTGATTAATTAAAAAGAGACATTAGACTATTTAATTAATTATTCCAGAGGAGATGATATGCTACTATTAAAAATTATTTAACCAACCTGTAACTTGAACTTGCTAGGCTTATGCTTATTGGAATTCCATGATATTAGGCCACTTATTTGTTAAAAAAAAAAGGGATGGTTTGTTTATTAAGAACAGAAATCAGCTTATGGATAATGGGCCAAATCGAAATTTATATACATACACACACACACACACACACGTGTGTGTGTGTGTATGTATGTGTGTCTGTATGTGTGTGTGTGTGTTATTGAAACCTATATCAGTTAAACCCAAATCTCTTTTTAAGTCCCACAAAACAAACTTTATTTCAACTTAACCATGAAATCGATCAAATTTGATGTTAATAACAGTTCACCTCAATAAATGAAGTAACCGAAACATGATAAAAGCTTACTGAAATCTAACACTAATAAACGGACAAAGGTTCAAGCAAAACTCAAATAAATATATTTTTTATATTTTTGAGAATAACTTCAAGGAAGATTAACAAATTAACTAAGCAAAGAGATGCCAAAACAAGCTAATAAAGGTGTCAACATAGTAAACTAAAGAAGTTAGATTCACATCTACAACATGCTCACCTAAAATAAGTTAAAGACTTTTAAGTGCAATAAGGTGAGAAAGGGACATCTCAACAACTAGACAACAATAAGTAGAGAGTTATCTTCTAAAAGCTAAAACTACTGCATATTTACATATTTTTATACGTAGGTACAACATTTATTCTTAAGCAAAGACAAAGTACATCATGCTTCAGCCATCCGGACAAGTTTGAATATGCTTATTACTATCAAAAAAAAAAATCTGCAATACAAAGGCGCAAGAATTACCTGGTTCGCAAAATAAAAAAACAGCCGTGAGATTAGCAGAAACAGCAGCAAAGTAGCAGAAAAACAACAATGAAAACGAGCAAAATAACAGCAAATTCGTATCCAAACAACACCAAAACCTTAGAGAAGAAGCCCAGAATCAATTCTAAAAGACTTTTTTTTTTTTTTTTGAAAAAGGGTTTNTATTTTTTTTAGAGCCCAAGATGTGTGTAAGATGAGAGAAGAAATCCTCTTTTATATATGAGAATAAAAGACTTTGGGACATATCTTTTTTAACCAAAAATCTGTCCAAAAATGATGAATTTTTGACCAAAAATCTGCCCAAAACCAAAAGTTTTGCCAATGAACAGTTTTTCTTACCAATTATGGACAGAATTTTGGAGCATTGTACTCAAAAACAGTCCTCAAACAGTAAAAGTAAACCAAACATGTACCCTTCTTCATCATTTGCCTTTTACCCTCAACTAATATCAAACTAACTAACCAATTCAAACCAATATAAAAATAGAAAATTCACATTGAAACTTAACCAATTAAACTAATGTTGATAGGATTAATCCAAGAAAAAAATAAAAATCTATGATTAGACAAAACACGTATTATAGTGAAGTAATTAATCACTACATAACTAACTAAACATAGAAATCAGAAAAAAAAAAAATACTATACGAAGTAGTGAATCGATCATTATCAAAACTTAAACCTAAACAAGCTAACAAATCAAATAGGAAAAACAGAAAATTTAAAACAAAGAGAAGGGGATTAGGAGTCTTACTAAATTCGGGTCCGCTATGATAAAGCCGACTCGAGCACATTTTTCTTTGAGATAAAATGTCACTATAATTTCCTTGGCACATGGCCATTGAAACTAGCATTTTTATCTCAAAGAAAAACGTATCTAGGTCGAGAAAATGGCTTCGGACAGTTGGGTTGTCGCGACAGAAGGTGGCTGGCCGGATTTTGGTCGCCAGAGGTGGCTGGCGGTGGTGGAGTTTTGGGGAGAGATTGACATTAATAAGTAGTTCTTGAAGAGCTCTTCCCGTTGATGTAGGTATTTTAATATGGGGAGATCTATAACTTCATGAATTTGAGGAAAAGGGGGCGGCTAGGGTTTCGGATTTTTCTAGATTCACGGCATTTGAGAATGATTCTAAGGATTTGGGGCTTGGATTCATGGAGAGGAGGTTGATAGGAAGAGATGGTGAAAAAATGGGGTGGTTTGGACGACGGCCTCCAACGGTGGCGATTTTCGGCCGGTGGCGCCGCCGTGGAGGGTGTGGGCGACAGAGATAGGGAGAGGGAGAAGAGAAAGTGAAGATTAGGGTTTGGGTTGGGTATAAATGAGGCCCAAAAAATCTGATTTTGGATCTTATATACTAAATGGGGAATTGAATCAAGGCCATTGGATCAAGAGAGAATAAAAGACTGAGATTGAATCTTGGTTTCACTTAATAAAACGACGTAGTTTAATGACGAAATTACGCCGTTTTAGACCAGGTCTTGGCAGGCTATTTGTTGGATCGAGTATGGCCGAATTGGGCTCAAATCTTGGGCCAATTTTGGTTTAATGTCAATTAAATACACTAGCCCAAACTCTTAACCCCTAATTATTTTATTTAGTCCTAAAGAAAACATACAAATAAAAGAAAAATCTTTTTGGTGTATATAATTTAAAGATACAAAACTAAAATATAAAAATAAAAGGTAAAAAATATTTTTGGTATTTTTAATAAAGGAATGCAAATAAAAATGCACAAACAATTAAAATCATCCAAATACTTAGTATTAAAAGCATGCAAAAATTAGGTATTCACAACTCCTACAAGGCATAAAACATACAATTAGTGCAAAACACTAGCGATTAAAGCTTAAACTCAATTAAAGTGCAGTAAACTAGAATGTAATAAGCGACTAAAATACATAGTTATAGCCTATCATCATGTATGCTTTTATATTTGAATGATTTTAATATATTTGAATGATTTTAAAAGAATTAAGTACTTTTAAATTTTATTTCATATTTTACCTAAATAAAATGAAAAGATTTAATTATTGCATGTAATAATAAATTTTTGAGATTATTTATTTACTTATAACACTAATTATTAAGTAAATCTCTTCATGTCCTTATTCGTAATTTGATACTTAAAAGTATTTTTTGAAAAGTTTGGTCAAACATAAATTATTATTCAAAAGTACTTTTTAGAGTTGTTAGCCAAACACAAACTGCTTCTCTACAAAAGTATTTTTTTCAAAAGCACTTCTTAAAATAAACTGATTTCTCCATTTGGGCCAAACAAGCTATTAGTCATATTTCGTTTAAACACTTTAACTATAATTCAAATGTGACACTTAAACACAAAACACTGACATGGCTCTTAGGCGTGTGACTGGATCTGGTATCATATTTTTCTTTTCCATTTTGTCTTTTTTTATAACCTTTTCTTTTCTCGAAAGTTCATCAGCACCGTCCCTATTGCTACAACTCCTCTGCCAGCACTCTCTCCTTCACCACTCTTCCCCTTCCTCCTCAATTGTCTTGGAGCAAAATAGGCCGAAAACATTTCAAATTTTGGTGGGTTTGACTAGGGGTAGCAAAATGATTAAAAAAAAATGAAACTTATACAAATGTTTTAAATAAGTCTTAACGTACCAAACTTTAACTAGTAGCCCTAACTTATCAAAACTAATCAAACACATATAAAAATTGAAAAACCAAATAAATAAGGTTCTTTCTCTCAAAGAATCATATGCAAAAAATCATCTTCCATATTTTTAAGCGTGATTAGCAATATTAGATGCAAGAGGGAAAGTAAATTCCATGAATGAGGTAGCAAATAAGGGGATGAAATACAAGAAAATAATACAATATTCCAAAAATCTAAGCAAAAAAGAAACTTTTTTCAATGGGTATAGTTGAAATTAATTGAAAGCATATAGATAAGTTAATATACAAAATTTTAGGAAGATTGGAGGTGATTTGGACTTGTTTTGTATCAAAATTCGTAATTAAATCGAGTTCAAAAAATTCTTCTGCGACACATGTATCAAACATGTATCACGCATGTATCTCACACAAAGGTATACATGGATATACATGTGATACACAGTTGATACAAATATGATACATATGTGATACACAAATGATACACATATAATTTTTTTCATGTTCAGTTTTTACTTCGAATTTTCAATTCAAACCACCTCAAAACTTCACCAAATCATTCCAAAACTGAGATTCAAACTCTTTAAGATGTACCAAGTCTATTCTAATAACACTCACTCAAAGGAAAGAAAAAAATTAACCTTTTTTTGCTACAAATAGCTAATTGGCTAATATTAGTAATATTTGGCTATTATTAATAATATTTTATGAATTGATCAATTTTTATAATGAGCTACTTGTAAATGGACATAGTTGGTAGTTGCTCTAAAAGAAAATAGTTAACCACTCATATTATTTATTAAAAAATGGGTTAGATAATGAACTTTTAAAAAAGGGTCAAATATGGATAAAAATCATATTATCCATTTAGATTACAGCTAACCAATGGATAACCAATGGGTCTAGCTTTTACATTTATAAAGCCTACAATTGGGGATTTTTCAAGTTCGGGAGACTAAAAATTCTCCCAAAAGTGATCATATGCAAGAAGTCATGGATAATATGGGTAACCATATTATCCTACCCATATTATCCGCCGGTTAATCTATTTTTTATCCGTATTAAATATGGGTCAGGTCGAATAAGTTATCCGTTTTTTTATTACTCGTTTTAGACCCGAACGATATCCGACCCGATCCACCCGTTTGCCACTCCTAGGCTTGACAATGACATAATCTTGTGTTGAAGCCTTTTACCAAAAAAGAAAAAACAAAATTGCAAAGAAAGAGAAGATTGTTAGCCCCTCCATTTATATTGCTCAGTTCGGCGAGTAGCATTCACGCACTTAAGTTTGTTTAGACTTGTCAAAATTGTGGTTACGTGAAATAGTTGAAATGTGATTGGAGTGTTTAAATAAAAAATGACTAAGTTAAGGTGTTTAAATGGATTTTGATGTCAAGTTTAAGGGGTCGCATATGTATCTGGCCAAGCTAAAGCTCGCATTTGTGTTATAAGGGCAATCAAAGATCTCAAAGTTGAACATAACTATCATTTAAGTAAAAGAATGTTCACGTGCGACATTTCACCATATATAAATCTTGATTTTCATTTATATATCTTTAACTTTTTTCAAGTAAAAATTTATGTCCGACCACCAAGCTGAGATGTGGTGGAATGAATAAAAAAAATTTCACTCTTATGCAGAGCGAATCTGAATTAGTCGAATCAGTGAAAAAAAATTATATTCAAATATTACTTTTATCTCCCAAATACTCTTTACTCTTGTTCAACTTCTAACTCCAAATACTTCTTTTACTTCCAAATGACGGTTAAAACTAAAAAGATAGACATTTGAAAGAAAAAATTAAGCTAAAAAGATACATAGGTTTACAGTTTGAGGGAATACCAAACTTAGTTAAAAGAATTTTGGCTTATTTCTCAATTAGTATCTATTTATTTATTAATTGGTAAAGGACGGGGAAAAGCTAAAAATACGGGGAAGTATAATATTGAGCTAATACTCAAGGAAAAGTGAAGATATTAAAGAACACAATGTCAAACTAATTGACAAATGTTATAATCTTCTTAAGAACAAACTGTCAAGGATAATCCTAGATCAACTAGAATCTTGGTTAAAGTTATCTATTTGTTGTGGGTGTAGTATACAGACTTGTATTATATTGCTCTGTCTATATCTATAGACTTAGGAGTATTATACATCATGAAACTCCTTATATATATTCTTGTTGTAATCACACACGATGATTAGTAAATGAAAGAGCTTTTCACAAACCAATTAGATAAACAATTTTTTTTATAGAATTATTAAGAATGAAAAACTAGAAAACAGATTAGGCCAATTGGAGCCATCTAGCTGAGAAATAATTAACAATGGCTATTATTTATTATTTGAGTTAATACCCTAAAATCCACTTAAACTATCACATTTTTGTCCGTTTCCTACTTAAACTATTCGGTGCCCCAAAAACTCTCTGAACTATATTGCCGCTCGTATTAAAAACCCCTCGTCACTGAGATGACATAACATGTGTAGATACTCGCTTAGGAGCGCTTGGAAGCTGAAAAAAGTCATCAAAATGGCCCACCTAACAGAAAATAATGATTAATTAGCATTACCCTTTTTAAATTTATTTAATTTAATAAATATTCTTCTTATTTCAGTTATATCATCTTTCTTCCTTATTTTTCACAATTCTTCCTTATTTTTTCACAATTTTTCTTTATTTTTTCACCTTTCTTCTTTGTTTTTAACTTACTCCTTCATTTTTTAACTTTTTTTCTTCCGTTCTCCATATGGGTTTCCGCTGAAAAAATTTCTCCCTCTCTTGTTTCCTCTAAAATTACTCTCTTTCTTGTTTTAGTCTTCTTTCATGTCTTACACATATTGTTAAAAGAATACCAATTTAAATCTTCTTATTAAACTCAACACCCTGTAAAGAAGAAAGTTGAATCTCTTAAACATTCTTTATATAAGCGAATGTAATTGTTGGGCAATTGATTTTTCGTTTGTGAAATTTTATTTTGTGTAACCTTTTTTATGTAATACAAGATGAATTTTAAGAAATACAACACTATATATCTTTATTTATATTTTAACTATGGTACAAAGTTATTATAAATAAGGACTTATCAATTGGAGTCTAGCATAAAGTACAATCATAATTAAACATAAAATTAACACAATATGTTAGATATTATTCTGGCCAAAAACTCCTAGAATTAATCAATCATTCGAGAGTAATACATCATGAGCAAACTATATAAATTTTTTTTATAAACCATAAGTTAATATAGTTAGATAAACTTACCTTTAAAAGTCCAACATTGGGTTTTAATATATAGGGGAATATAGTTCAGGGGGTTTAGGGGACACCCGATAGTTTAAGTAGGTAACTGAATAAAAGTGATAGTTTAGGCGGGTTTTAGGCTGAGTTAAATAGCCACGTGTAGTGCTACATGACACGTTTTTAGACAATTAGGAGCGTGTACTAGATTCACTTCTAAGAATGCAATAGGAGGGGTTTAATATGAAGGGCAATATAGTTCAGGAGATTTTCGGGACACCGGATAATTTAAGTAGAAAACTGATAAAAATTTAATAGTTTAGGGGGATTTTAGGGTATTAACTGTTATTTTTTCTTTATCTTTGCGTGGATACGAAAAAGAAGAAGTTGAGTATTGTTATAAATATATATTATATAATGGATGTTCATTTAGTACTCCGTTGTAAATAAGCTTCCAGAAGAAGCTTATCCATATGGGACACTGCCGTAAATATGTTTATCTATTTAGTACTCTATTAGAAATAAGCCTCCAGAAGAAGCTTATTATTTTGGTACTCCGTTATGGATAAACATTACCACCGGAAGAAGATTATCTACATCTGGTACAGTAACAGCTTACAAGCAGCTTACACAGCAGCTTGCAGTAGCAGCTTACATAACAGCTTCCTTTCTTCTATAAATAGAGGAGATTTCAGTTTATTATGTACATCAGTTTGAAAGTTCAATAATATATCAGTTTCTCTCTACACTTGTCTTTAGTTTATTTACTTTACAGTTTTATAACACGTTATCAGCACGAGACTCTGCCATCTCGAGCAAATACTTTGAAAGTATCAAAGGTACGAAATTTATTGTTCTAAATAATGTCAAATCTTTCTAAACTTGAATTTGTACCCCTGGATGGGCAAAAGCTACATGTCTTGGGTGCTTGATGCTGAAATTCATCTTGATGCGATGTGTCTGGCAGACACCATCAAGGACAAAAATCAAGCATCAAACCAAGACTGTGCCAAAGCCATGATATTCCTACACCATCACCTTGATGAAGGCTTGAAAATAGAATATCTCACTGTCAAAGATCCAGTCATACTGTGGAATAATTTGAAAGATAGATATGACCACCTGAAGATGGTCGTTCTTCCACAGGCACGTTATGATTGGACTCATTTAAGGCTACAAGATTTTAAATCTATTAGTGAGTATAATTCTGCTATGTTCAGGATTATTTTCCAATTGAAATTATGTGGTGATAATATTACTGATCATGATATGTTGGAGAAAACTTTCACCACTTTTCATGCCTCGAATATGCTCCCGTAGCAGCAATATCGAGAGATGGGATTCGAAAAGTATTCTGAACTTATCTCACATCTTCTTGTAGCCGATCAACATAATGGGCTATTAATGAAATACCATGAAAGCCGACCAACTGGTTCTTGTCCATTCCCTGAAGTGAATGAGACGAACTTCCACCAAGCTAAGTATGGAAGAGGTCGTGGCCCCAGTCGTGGTCATGGCCGTGGTCGGGGAAGAAAATCTAATCATGGTAATAATAATGTACCAAAGAACCCTCCTAACCACCAGCAGTGGAAAATAAAGGAACAAAAGCATGAAGCGGTGCAAGCAAAAAATGCAAAAAATGCATGCTATAGATGTGGGGGAAAAGGGCACTGGTCACGTACCTGTCGTACAAAGCACCTGGTTGAGCTTTATCAAGCCTCCCTGAAGAAGACAGACAAAACTGCTGAAGCAAATTTTATTTCTGAAGATAATTTAGACTTCATGCATTTGGCTGTAGCTGATTACTTTGCATTCCCAGAAGGAGAAACAAGTCATGTAATCGCTGATGAATCTGTAGAAATGTAAACATTTTAATTTTTGTTGTTTGTAGTAGATAGTATGGTTATGTAATAGAAGTTACGTTTTGATAATAACGTTTATTATAATATATTTTGTTTATGTCGTTTTGAAGAATATGGATAATCCTCAAATTATGTTTGGATCAAAGACCAATCATGAAGATATTTGTGTAATTGATAGTGGAACAACTCATGCCATATTCAAAGATCAGAAATACTTTTCTTATTTGCATAAGGAAAAAACAAATGTTTCTACAATTTCTGGTAATATAAGTTTGATTGAAGGCTCCGGAAAAATAATTGTATTTCTGTCTAAGGGAACGAAACTTATTATAAATAATGCATTATTCTCCTATAAGTCCCGAAGAAACTTGTTGAGTTTTATAGATATCCGCCGAAATGGGTATCATGTTGAGACAATAGATGAAATGAACGAGGAATATCTTTGTATTACAAAGAATATTCCTGGCTAGAAATGCATTGTAGAAAAGTTACGAACTTTATCTTGTGGCTTATACTATTCAAAGATCAGTGCAGTTGAAGCACGCTCTATCGTAAACCAGAAGTTTACTGATTCAAATACTTTTGAGCTTTGGAATGGCCGTTTGGGCCATCCTAGATCAATAATGATGAGACGAATTATTAAAAATTCAAGTGGAAATCTACTAAAGAACCTGAAGATTCTTACAAATGATGAATTTTCTTGTGATGCTTGTTATCAAGGAAAAATAATAACTAGACCATCACCAATGAAGGTTAGCATGAAATCCCCTGCCTTTTTAGAGTGTATACATGGGGATATATGTGGACCTATTCACCCACCAAGTGGGTTGTTTAGATATTTTATGGTCCTAATAGATGCATCTTCAAGATAGTCTCATGTGTGCCCTACTATCATCTCGCAACCTGGCGTTTGTAAAGCTATTAGCCAAAATAATTCGATTAAGGGTACAATTCCCATATTATCCTATAAAGGCTATTCGCCTTGATAATGCTGGAGAATTCTCATCTCAAGCTTTTGATGATTATTGTCTATCAATTGGGATAAAAGTTGAACATCCTGTAGCTTATGTTCATACTCAAAATGGCCTTGCAGAGTCATTTATTAAACGCCTGCAATTGATAGCAAGACCACTACTTATGAAAAAAAAATTGTCCACTATTGTTTGGGGACATGCTATTTTGCATGCAGCATCACTTATTCGTCTCAGACCGACACATTATAATAAATATTCTCTGTCACAATTAGTTTTTGGTCATGAACCAAATATTGTCCATCTACGAATTTTTGGATGCACTGTATATGTGCCAGTACCACCACCACAGCGTAGTAAGATGGGTCACACAGAGAAGGTTAGGAATATATATTGGGTTTGAATCACCCTATATTATTCGCTATCTTGAACCATTAACGGGAGATTTATTTATTTCTCAATTTGCAGATTGTCGATTTAATGAAACAAATTTCCCACAATTAGGGGGAGAGAAAAAGGAAATCAAAAGAGAAATTGTGTGGAAAGTTTCATCATTATCTCATTCTGATCCACGTAACCCTATATGTAATCAGGAGGTCCAGAAGATCATCCATTTACAGAATATAGCAAATCAAATGCCAGATGCATTTACTGATTTGAAAAGGATTACTAAATCACATATCCCTGCAGAGAATGTGCCTATCCGAATTGATGTCCCAACAGGACTATCTACTAGCATGATAGCTAGTAAACCCAAAACAAGCCTGAAGCGTGGTAGGCCTGTGGGTTCTAAGGATCGAAATACTAGAAAAAGGAAATCGACAAATGATCAAAAAAATACTATGACGGGATCTCCTGAAAAGACCCAAGATCTGATTAGTTATGAGATTCCTGAAAAAATCAATGAACCCGAGACTCAGGTGAGTGAGGAACTTTTAATAAGTTCTACTGGTTATGGGCTTAATTTAAATCGATCTGAAATAGTGGTGGATAATATTTTTTCCTATAATGTTGCACTAAACATTATGCAAGATAGTGAGGATCTTGAACCCCGATCTGTCGAAGAATGTCGACAAAGATCTGATTGGCCAAAATGGCAAGAGGCAATTCAATCGGAATTGAAGTCCCTTGCTAAAAGAGAGGTCTTTGGACCAGTAGTCCAAACACCTGCTGGTATAAAGCCAGTTGGTCATAAATGGGTTTTTGTGCGGAAAAGAAATGATAAAGATGAAGTTGAAAGATACAAGGCTCGCCTTGTCGCACAAGGATTCTCACAACGACCTGGAGTCGATTATGAAGAAACATATTCACCCGTTATGGATGCCATAACATTTCAATATCTCATCAGTTTAGCCTTACATGAAAGGCTTGAAATACATCTAGTAGATGTGGTTACAACTTATCTGTACGGGTCACTTGATAATGAAATTTGCATGAAAATTCCTGAAGGATTGAAAATGCCCGAAGCAAATTTAAAATCTCAGGAAATGTATTCAATTAGATTACAAAGATCTTTGTACGGTTTAAAGCAATCTGGGCACATGAGGTATAATCGCCTTAATGAATATTTGCTGAAAGAAGGTTACATAAATGATGTTATTTGTCCATGTATTTTTATAAAGAAAATGGCATAAGAATTTGTTATACTTGCTATTTATGTTGATGACATAAATCTTGTTGGAACTCCAGAAGAGCTCCAAAAGGCAATTGAATATCTTAAGAAAGAATTTGAGATGAAAGATGTTGGAAAGACAAAACTTTGTCTTGGTCTACAAATTGAACATTTAGCAGATGGGATCTTTATCCATTAATCTGCCTATACAGAATGGGTCTTAAAACGCTTTTACATGGACAAAGAGCACCCATTGAGTACACCAATGGTTGTTCGATCACTTGAAGTGAATAAGGATTTGTTCCGACCTCCAGAAGAGAATGAGGAACTCCTTGGTCCCGAAGTATCATATCTCTGTTTAATTGGTGCATTAATGTATCTTGCTAATGCTACAAGGCCTGACATAGCATTTTCTGTTAATTTATTAACAAGATATATTTCTTCTCCTACACGGAGACATTGGAACGGTAAGCATATATTGCGATATTTAAAGGGAACTCTTGATATGAGTTTGTTTTATGCTAACAAAGATAGTGCAGATCTTGTTGGTTATGTAGATGCAGGTTATTTATCTGATCCCCATAAAGCTCGATCTCAAACCGGGTACGTATTTACTTATGGAGGTACTGTCATATCATGGCGCTCCACAAAGCAATCTATTGTTGCTACTTCTTCAAATCATGTTGAGATAATATCTATTCATGAAGCAAGTAGGGAATGCGTATGGTTGAGATAAATAATTTATTTTATTCGAGAAAAATGTAGTTTGGAATGTGAGAAAAGACCCACAATTTTATACGAAGACAATGTTGCATGCATAGCCCAATTGAAAGGAGGATTTATAAAAGGTGATAGAACGAAGCACATTTCACCAAAATTATTCTACACACACAATCTTCAGAAAAATAGTGACATTGATGTGCAACAAATCCGTTCAAGTGATAATCCGGTAGATTTATTCACTAAATCTTTGCCAACTTCAACTTTTGAGAAGATGGTATACAAGATTGGAATGCCGGACTCAAATATTTAAAACAAGGTTTTCATCAGGGGGAGTAAAATACGCGATGCACTCTTTTTTCTTTACTAAGATTTTTTCCCACAGGGTTTTCCTTATAAGGTTTTTAATGAGGCACCTAGCAATGCGTATTACTAAATATGTGGACTCTTTTTTCTTCATTAGGACTTTTTTCTCACGGGGTTTTTCCTAGTAAGATTTTAATGAGGCACATTATCTTTTAATGAACATCCAAGGGG
>ML324165.1:0-129477 GCA_005239505.1 Nicotiana paniculata
CTGTCCAAAGTCCCTCAATGTGATGTTTTTGGGTCTATTTATATGTTTAGGATGAACCCTAAAACTTGTTGAAGACTTCTATTCTAACTTGGAAACACTTAAAACCCGTCAAAACTCGATTTTTGGCCGTCCCGGGACCCTGGCGTTTCAGCCCAAACGCCTGGGGTAAGGCCAGGCAGCCCCTGGCGTTAGGGCTCTAAGGCCTGGCTAATGCCAGGCACCCCCTAGCGTTAGGGCTCTAACGCTTGGCTAAGGCCAGGCTAGGTCAGGCTAGGTCAGGTTGTTTGGCTCTGTCGCCCGACTATCGTTCGGGCGTCCCCTTTCGCGTATTCTTCGACGTATTTGCATCCGTTTAGCCCCGTTTCCATTTCCAATTCAGCTACACATAAAATAAACCCCATTAGGCACATACGACGTGTATTTTATCATTAAAGCTCATAAAANCTCCTTTTGATTTTGCTAGTAGTGAGATATAATAGAAACCCAATCATCCCTCTATATAGCTTCTGATCAACAGATGAACCAGGCTCATCCACATCCAATTTTGTAGATGTGGCTATGGGAGTTTCTATTTCCTTTGAGTCTCCTATGTTAAACTTCTTGAGCAATTCTTTCACATACTTTTTTTGGTGGATCATTGTTCCATTTGGGTTTTGCTTAATTTCCAAGCCTAAGAAAAAGTTTAGCTCACACATCATACTCATCTCAAACTCACTTCCCATTAGCATAGTAAATTCCTTGCTCAATTTTTCACAAGTCGCCCCAAATATAATATCATCCACATATATTTGCACAACCAGGAGATCATTAACCATTTCCCTTAAGAACAAGGTACTATCAATTTTTCCTCGTTTGTACCCATGTTATAGCAGGAAGTTTGATAATCGTTCGTATCATGCTCTTGGTGCCTTTTTGAGACAATATAGAGCCTTGTCGAGTTTGTATACGTGGTCAGGCGACTCCTTGCTTTAAAAACCTGGAGGCTGCTTGACAAATACATCTTCCTTCAGATAGCCATTGAGAAAAGCACTCTTAACATCCATCTGATGAAGAGTGAATTCCATGTGTGCACCAAATGCTATAAGAAGTATGATTGCCTCCAATCTTGCCACAGGGGCAAAGGTCTCATCATAGTCAATTCCTTCCTCTTGACTATACCCTTGAACAACTAGTCTTACCTTATTCCTTGTAACAGTTCCATCCTCATCGAGCTTGTTCCTAAAGACCCAATTGGTGCCAATCACTGATCTATCTAGTGGCCTGGGTACCAAGTGTCATACTTGACTTCTTTCAAACTGATTCAGCTTTTCTTGCATGGCATTTACCCAGTCAGTATCTTCAGGGCTTTCCTAATGTTCTTTGGTTCGGTCATGGATAGAAAGGCATCAACACACACAGATTTTTCAAGGATGATTGTGTTTTGATTCCGGATGCCAAATCTGTTATGATGTTCTCAGGAGGGTGAGAACTCTAATATATGTGTGGTTTGAGTACTAGCTGTTCATTCCTAGACAATTCCATGGTGTCTTATTGATGGGTGCAGGATCAATGACATGTTGCACATGTGGAATTACCCCTATCATGTTGCTTGGGGTAGTTGAACCTAGTCCATCACCTGTTCCACCTTCCATGTTTGCTTCAATGTGATCACTGCTTGTCACCAATCCAAGCTCCTCATCTTCTGGTTCATGTCTCTCAGCAAGAGTGTTAGTTTCATCAAAGACATAATGTACACTTTCTTCTACACACATAGTTCTTTTATTATAAACTTTATAAGCTTTGCTATGTGATGAATATCCCAAGAATACTCCCTTATCATTTCTGGGGTCAAATTTTCCTAGGGAATCTTTGCCATTATTATGCACAAAATACTTCCAACCAAAAGCCCTAAATTGGGATATGTTAGGCTTTCTCCCTTTAAGTAATTCATAGGGAGTTTTCTCTACCAGAGGTCTGGTCATTCATCTATTGATTATGTAACAAGCAGTGTTTATTGCTTCAGCTCAGAAACTGTGAGGTAGTTTCTAGATAGAAGCATGGTTCTTGCCATGTCTTCAAGAGTTCTGTTTTTCCTTTCAACAACCCCATTTTGCTGTGGGATTCTAGGAGAAGAAAAGTTATGATTAACACCATGTTCATCACAGAACTCAGCAAACTTAGTATTCTCAAATTCAGTACCATGGTCAGATCTTATTGATGATAGTTGATGTCGTAATTGATTTTGAGTTTTCTTGACAAATGAGGTGAAAATATCAAATGCTTCATCCTTAGATGCCAGGAATAAGGTCCAAGTGAACCTTGAATAATAATCAACTAGCACCATCACATATCTCTTACCGCTTCTAGTCAGGGTTCTCATAGGACCACATAGATCCATATGAACCAGTTCCAACGTCCTGGTGGTACTGACTATTTTATTACTTTTGAAAGAGGACCTTACCTGCTTCCCCCTGGCACATGCCTCACAAACTTTGTCCTCCTTGAACTTAATGTTAGGAAGACCTACCACTAAGTCCTTAGAGACTAGTTTGTTAAGCTGAGTTAGACTTGCATGACCAAGTCGTTTGTTCCACAGGAGGGGATCACTGTCCAACACACTTAGGCAAGTAAGTTCATGTTCAGACAGTGTGAACAAGTCTATGACATAGATGTTATTCATTCTTTTTCCCTGCAAAACAATCTTGTCAGTAAGTAGGTTAATCACAAAACATTTTGTGGAAGTAAAAGCAACAAGTTTACCTGTGTCACACAGTTGTGATACACTGATTAGGCTATATTTCAAGCCATCTATTAGATACACATGTTCAATGGATCGTGTGTCATCCTTACCTACCTTACAAACCCAATAATTTCACCTTTCTTTCCGTTTCCAAAGGATACATTTCCTCCTTTGAGACTTTCAAGTGAAAGGAACTGTTCCATGTTCCCATTCATATGCTTTGAGCAGCCACTATCCAAATACCAAATTTGGGTGCCTCCTCTCACTTGAACCTATAAAAGAATCAGGGGTTAGTTTTAAGAACCCAAACTAGTTTGGGTCCTTTTCTATGAGATAATGGATGAATCAAATTTTCCTGGCCAATTTGGTAGCCAGTTTTTCCCTTTTAAAAACCTCTCATTTTTCCGGCTGGCCTGCTCTTTTGCAGTACACTCATATTTGTAGTGTCTAGTCTTACCACAATGGGTGCATATTTTATTCTCAATGAGAGTGAGATACTTGCTTTTGGGATCCCACTTGGGCAATTGACTTCCAAAGCCAATCCCTCTCCTGTTGCTACTATGATTCGCTTGAAGCCATATCAGGGCATCAGAGGATTTATTCCATTTACAAGTTCGATCTAAGTCATGTTTGACTTTGCCAAGTTCTTCATTAAGAGTTCTTATCTGTTCACCCTTGGCATACATCTTATCTTTTAGTTTTCCCACATTTTCCTCTAACATGATATGAGAATAATCAACAACCTTTTTACTGGATCCTAGCTTTAGCTTTATGTTTTCAAATTTTAGTTCTAGAATCTCAGTTTCAAGTGGATGAACCTGGTTCAACAAGTCAGTGTTTTTCTTTTCAGATTCACTTACTCTGATTTCCAGGTTCACGCACTTTGATTTTAGCATTGCACATTCTTTAGATAGTTGATCCTTCTCTTTGGTTGTTTCCTCAGAATCATCTATGAAATCAAGTAGCAACTCAGAGAGTTTTTCCTTAGATAGGAACTTTATTTTGTTTTTAAGATGGGAGATACTTACCTCTGGTTCTTCATGTGATTCCCCATCAGATTCTCCAATTTCCATGAGTGCCTGATCTTCAGCCTCCCCATCTTCTGATTCCTCATCTGAACTTTCCCCCCAAGCAGCAACCATAGTCTTTGTTGTGGTTTTCTTGGGTTGGACATGTTCCTTCTTCCTGTTCCTTCTTTTATATCTTTCATTTTTTCCATTCTACTTCCCACTGAGGACAGTTTTTGATCAGATGGTCAGTCTTACCACATTTATAGCATCCCTCGTTGGTTGGCCTTTTTGGACCTTTTGCTTTGTTGTAGTTTCCTCCTCTAGAGATGCCCTTCATCCTCATGAGAAAGTTTCTGAATTATTTGATGATCATGGCCATCTCATCATCCTCGAGATCTTCTCCCTCAGTGATTCTTAGTGCTATACTCCTCTCCTTCTTTGGACCATACATCTTCATTGTCTACCTTCTCAGTTCATAGGCAGCGAGGTTTCCAGTCAGCTAATCCAATCTCAGGGTTGCCATATTTATTGATTCCTGCATAGCAGGAAATACGCAAGACCCTTGTTAGGAGCTTCTCAACCCTTTCCTCTTCAAGAATGACTCTTCCAAGAGACTTCAACTCATTAGTCAAGGTTGTGAACCTTGTGTACATCTCTTGGATAGTCTCTCCTTCTTTCATAGTGAAGTTTTCATACTGAGAGTATAGTAGAGTACCTCTTGACCTTTTTACCTGAGGTGTTACTTCATGGGCTACTTTCAAGGTATCCTAGATCTCTTTGGCAGTGGTGCGACTTTGGATTCTGCTATACTCGTCTGGACCTAGTCCACACACTAGCCACTTTTTGGCCTTTGCATTCTTCTCCCATTTCTTCAGATCCTCGGCGGTGCAATCAACTCTAGTCTTTGGTACATCTATACCTTCAGCAGTCTTCATCATGGTAGTTAGAGGACCATCAGTGACTATGGCCCAGAGTTCATAGTCTTCTCCAATCAGGTGGTCTTTCATCCTGTTTTTCCACCAAGAGTAATACTGTCCATTGAAGAGTGGTGGCCTTGAAGTTGATTGACCTTCCAAATTTCTAGGTGGTGCACTCATCTTGATCTTCTCCAAGGTGTTAGCCTTTCAAGGATAACCTGCTCTGATACCAATTGATGGTTTAGACGTCAATACCACGCAAGAAAATAGGTTACTTTGTGTGATACCCAATTTTCGAGTGTTGTCTTAATAGAAGAACCTGGTTCTTCTTGGTGTTCCAACTACTACTGTTGTAGAATAATAAAAGTGGTAAAGTAAAAACACAGAGATTTTTACGTGGAAAACATCTGGCTCAAAAGGTGAAAAAACCACGACCTACTCCTCAGTAGGATTTGCTCAAACTCTTCACTAAAAATCTGAGCCAAACGGACTTACAAAAAAAACTCTTTTGTAATCCTAGGACTAACTCTAGTCCCTTTGTAGTAACTAGCCCCTAGCTAATTTCTAGAAGCTTTAAGATAACTCTAACTTGAACAACGCGTACCTATTACAATTACTTCTATGAAAGTTGAAAAGATACAATATTAAAACTCCTACTACAACCAACTAGACTCAATGATAAACAGATGGAACTGGTTCTTCTAGCTGGTCTGTAGCCTTTGTGTCGCACAACAATTCTTCTTGCAAAATATCTGAGAATTTTGATTTCAGCTCTTGATTCACTTATGCACTTGTGCGTCCTCGCGTCAAGCAAGAATAATTCAATTATTTATAATGTCAGTTGAGTTCTGGTCCGACTCTACCTGGGAGAACAAGCTCATATTAAACTCAACTTCCTTCCTTCATTTTTGTCCTTACTGAATTCGACTTCTATTCTCTTATCAATTTACACCCTTTTCGCAATAGAAGATACTCTCCTTGTTCACTGATACTTCACACTCGCATTTATCTCCTATGCATATAAGGTTTGTGTGCCAACTCGTCAGGTCAAGTATGTGTGCTTTGATGGACCTGGTTCAACTTGTCAGAGATTTGTCAATATTCAAAACTATTTAGTGACTTGGGTCAACAGCAGGGGTGTCAACAGGCACCTCAAGTTCGTGCCCCCTGACTGGAGCGACTGGCGGCTCATCTGTTACTGCTCGGGCAAATGCTCTAGCTGTACCACGTGTCCCTCTTTGGCCTCTGCCCCGACCCCGACCTCTCGTAGCTCTAGCAGGGGATGCGGGTGTCTGATCTTCGGATCCAGTGGTGCATGTCCTCACCAACTGTGAGAGAATAGAAAGACAAGGGTTCAAAATTTCGAAGTCAATGAATTCGCACGATAAGAAATCAAAGAATTGAAGTTTGCTAACAGTTTTGTAGCCTCTGAAAGATAAGTACAAACATCTTCCTAACGATCCACGAGACTCTACTAAACCTGTTTATGACTCATAACACCTATGAACCTAGAGCTCTGATACCTAATTATCACGACTCCAATCTCTCTCCGTAGGATGTCGTGATGACGCCTAGTACCTAAGACTAGGCAAGCCTAACATACATGAACAATTTAAGGGAATAGAAATAAACTTCCAATTTAAACCAATAGCTATCATAAAAAGGACTTCGCAACACAAATGAACATAATACCCAAATGTTAGAGGCCTAACTCTTTGAAATCGTGCGTGGCACGGCTGTGGCAATGATAGGGCGTGATGTCCTTGCCATTGGCCTATGTGTGGCGAAACGATCATGCGGGCAACGAACAAGATATTGTCATAAGTTTTGTTGTGGGAAAGTATTGGAGAAAGTCATGGCGCATGCAAGACATTCTTGGAAAAGGCTTGACAAGGCAATGTGGGCAATTTTGGTGCGGCATGGCACGATACACGCACCAAAGTCAATGGCACGGGCACTTCGGGTTGTGGCAGCACCAAGTGCAGGCTAAGCTAAGGCGCAACAGTATGGGATGATCGAAAAGGCGTTCAATATCTAAGACAAGGATATGTGAAGGAAAATACAAGATATGGCACGGGTGAAACAAGGGTTGACATGGGCAAGGCAGAAACTCGGCCAAGGCATGTGCGGGCAGTAAAGGCGTCGGGCGTGTGCAACAAAATAATGGGCGGAAGGTTGCCAACAAGACATTGGTGTGGAGCAATGTCAAGATGAGCCAAGGTTGGGCACAATGCCAGCCTTGGGCGTGCAGCACAACTGACCAAGTCAAATGGCACATGCAATGCACATGCCAAAGCAGTTGGCGGTTACCTTTTCATAACCACTTGTATCCATGAACGATTTATGGTTGTATCCACTATTATTTTGTGTATAACATGGCGTAAGTAGTTGGGGATGTCAACAACAAGTTAGGAACTGATTTATCCTTAGCCCGACAAGTGGCAAAAGTTGTAGACAACAAGTATCCATGTGTTGTCAAGTCCTAAAGGATGCATATGTGCTATAAATAGGTGCCTTTGGACATAGTCAGATTTAGTATGGGAATTTCGTGTGAATTTAAAGTGGGAAAAAAGAGTGAAACGTGAGGGTTTCTAAGTGTTTCAAAAGGGGCTAAGGCTAGGCATTGGGCAGGTCTTAGTGTTGGCTAAGAACGACTTGTGTTCTTTGTCAAAATTCGGGTTGAGCGACTTGTGATCATAGTCAAGTGAGGGTTCCTTTGTATGTTTTTGAAATTAATACAAGGGTTGGGATTTCCCTATATTTGCTTGTGTTTTTATTAAATTGCTGTCAAAAATTCGTTAAGGCCAAACTTGCTGAAAATTTGGCTAACTGTTGGGAAAGGTTGAGTCAAGCGCGTAACTTGACTGCCGCACAGGTAAGTCTTTGGACTGACCAAAATCGCCCCAATGAAAACTGGTATCAGAGTGGATAAAGATTCGTGGCGGTGGGAAGATGACCGGTAGTAGATTCTGTATTGTTGTTTGAAAACATGGATGGTGGCACAAATACTGAACTGCGCCAAAGGGTGGAATTGTTGTAAGCACTCGTTGGCCAGGCTCTTTAAAATAGGTGTTGATTCTTCTGTTATTGCGAGATGGAACGTTTCATGGCAGATTATGCTGCAAGACATGAAACTAAAATTGCAGGAATGGCCTTGGTACGCCAAGAAAAGGTAGAAATACGCGAGGATGTGTTTCAACTTTGAAGGGCATTGCAAAATACTGCCCTTAGAAGTGATGAACGCACCAAAGTGAAGATTCCGGAGCCGAAGGCTTATGGTGGTTCAAGAAGTGCCAAAGAACTGGAAAATTTCTTGTGGGATATGGAGTAATATTTTCAGGCTGCTAGTGTACCGGATGAAGAAAAGGTCACCATCACACCTATGTATTTGACCGATGATGCAAAAGTGTGGTGGCGTACACGAGTTGTGGAAGTGGAAAGTGCTCGGTTGCCAAGGATTAAAACTTGGGAGATGCTGAAGAAGGAATTAAAATCTCAATTCCTTCTAACCAACTCGTCATGGGTTGCAAGAGATGGAGTGCGTCACTTGGAACAAAGTGGCACGACGAGGGAATATGTCAAGGAATTTTCGTCCTTGATGCTGAATGTAAGTAATATGGAAGAAGAAGACAAGCTGCATTACTTCATGGACGAAAAGAAGGGATGGGCACAATTAGAGTTGAGAAGGCAGAATGTTCAAAGCCTCTCTACTGTTATTGCGGCGGCGAATGCACTAGCTTATTTCAATTTAGGTGATGACCCGACTGAATCTTTAAAGTCAGACAGAAAGAAAGACAAGGCAAGGGAATGGAAGAAAAATAAGAAAAGTCCAAGATGCCGGAAATGAAGGATTTGCCAAGAATGGGATACAAGCGGAGACTTCCAATGGCAAAGAAAGAAGCGACAAGATCAAAGGCTGCTTTACTTTTGGTGGATCGAACTTGAATAAGGACTATCCGATACAGGCTAGGATGAATGCTATGCTAGCTGTGGAAAAACCGGAACAAGTGGCGGAGGCAAATGCTATTGTGGCAAATGTGAATGGAGCAACAGGGGCGTTGTTTAGAAACAACCCCTTGGGGCTGACTAATTGAGTTGGCTCATCGAGGATGTCGATTTCAAAGGGTGCGAGTGATTTGTTAGGGTCTTGGCTTGTTAACATCGGGTGTGGCGCGGCTGTGGAAAGGATTGGGCGTGATGGTGTTGCCATTGGCCTATGTGCGGGCAAAACGATCATGCGGGCAATGGACAAGACATTTTCATGAGGGCTGTTGTGGGAAAGTATTGGCCAAGTTCTTGGCGCAGGCAAGACATGCTTGGAAAAGGCTTGACAAGGTAGTGTGGGCAATGTTAGGGCGGCATGGCACGGTATGCTCGCCAAAGTCAGTGGCACGGGCACTTCGGGTTGTGGCAGCACCAAGTGCGGGCTAAGATGAGGTACGACAGTGCGGAATGATGGAAAAGGCTTTCAATAGCTAACGAAAGGCTATCTGAAGGAAAATACAAGCTATGGCACGGGTGAAACAAGGGTTGACATGGGCAAGGTAGAAAGTCGGCCAAGACATGTACGGGCAGCAGAGGCATCGTGCGTGTGCGGAAAAATCTTGTGCGGCAGGCTGTGGACAAGACATTGGTGTGGAGTAATGTCAATATGAGCCAAAGATGGGCGCAATGCCAGCCTTGGGCGTGCAGCACAACTGACCAAGTCAAATAAAACATGCAATGCACATGCCAAAGCAGTTGGCGGTTACCTTTTCATAACCACTTGTATCCATGACTTATTTATGCTTTTATCCACTATAACTTCGTGTAGAACATGGCCTAAGTAGTTGGGGATGTCAACAAAAAGTTAGGAACTAATTTATCCTTAGTCCGACAAGTGGAAAAAGCTGTAGAAAACAAGTTTCCATGTGTTGTCAAGTCCTAAAGGATGCATATGTGCTATAAATATGTGCCTTTGGACTTAGTCAGATTTAGTATGGGAATTTCGTGTGAATTTCAAGTGGGAAACAAGAGTGAAACATGAGGGTTTCTAAGTGCTTCAAAAGGGGCTAAGGCTAGGCATTGGGCAGGTTTTAGTGTTGGCTAAGAACGACTTGTGTTCTTTGTCTAAATTCGGGTTGTGATCGACTTGTGATCATAGTTAAGTGAGGGTTCCTTTGTATGTTTTTTAAATTAATACAAGGTTTGTGATTTTCCTATATTTGCTTGTGTTTTTATTAAATTGCTGCAAAAAATTCGTTAAGACCAAACTTGCTGAAAATTTGGCTAAGTGTTGGGAAAGGTTGAGTCAAGCGCGTAACTTGAGTGCCGCGCAGGTATGACTTTGGACTGACCAAAATCGGCCCCAATGAAAACTGCTATCAGAGTGGAGAAAGATTCGTTGCGGTGGCAAGATAAGCGGTATCAGATTCTGTATTTTTTTTTGAAAACATGGTTGGTGGCACAAATGCTGAACTGCGCCAAAGGGTGGAACAATTCGAAGCACTCGTTGGGCAGGCTCTTGAAATAGGTGTTGATTCTTCCGTTCTTGCGAGAATGGCACGTTTCGTGACAGATTATGCTGCAAGACATGAAACTAAAATGGCAAAAATTGCCTTGGTACGCTAAGAAAAGGAATAAATGTGCGAGGAGATGTTTCAACTGTGAAGGGAATTGCAATATAATGCCCTTAAAATTGATGAACGCACCAAAGTGAAGATTCTGAAGCCGAAGGCTTATGGTGGTGCAAGAAGTTCCAAAGAACTGGAAAAGTTCTTGTGGGATATGGAGCAATATTTTCAGGCTGCTCGTGTACCGGATGAAGAAAAGGTGACCATCACACCTATGTATTTGACTGATGATGCAAAAGTGTGGTGGCGTACACGAGTTGTGGAAGTGGAATTTGCTCGGTTGCCAAGGATTGAAAGTTGGGAGATGCTGAAGAATAAATTAAAATCTCAATTCCTTCTAACCAACTCGTCATGGGTTGCAAGAGATAGAGTGCGTCACTTGAAACAAAGTGGCACGGTGAGGGAATATGTCAAGGAATTTTCGTCCTTGATGCAGAATATAAGTAATATGGAAGAAAAAGACAAGATGCATTACTTCATAGACGTAAAGAAGGGATGGGCACAATTAGAGTTGAGAAGGCATAATGTTCAAAGCCTCTCTACTGCTATTGCGGCGGCGAATGCACTGGCTGATTTCAATTTAGGTGATGACTCGGCTGAATCTTCAAAGTCAGGCGGAAAGAAAGACAAGGCAAGGGAATGGAAGTAAAATAAGAAATTTGGCCAAAGCCTTCAAATTTCTTGATAATGCCTTCTTAAGTTATTTGAGTTTATGATTAAACACAAAAAAGGATCTCCAATAAAATATACCTTCCAATTATCTCGAACGACCTCCTTGAATGCTTGGTGTTTTGTCCAGAAGTTAAGAAATTTGAAGGCCTTGGCTAAACATGAAGAAGCATTGTGGAAAATGTTCGTTTGACGCAAGAAATAATCACAGCCATTCGACTAACAACTAAGGCAGGTCCAAATGTTGTTATCAAATTGGACATGAAAAAGGCTTATGATCGATTATCTTGGCTATTTCTTACAAAGGTTGTAAGGAAGATGGGATTTGGAGAAAGATTCATATGGTTAGTGAATGGGGTAGTTTCTAACAACTGGTATTCTGTACTTATTAACGGCCAACCACATGGATTTTTCGGATCAACACGAGGAGTGAAGCAGGGAGACCCACTATCACCTACTCTATTCATTCTGGCTGCAAAGGAAATGTCGAGAGGATTGAATAATTTACACAAGATTTTGCAATTTCTTGGATTTGGTTTACCAAAATGGAGTCCTAAAATAAATCATCTCGCCTATGCAGATGATACAATAATTTTCTCATCTTCAGATGCCATTTCCTTGCAATTAATAATGGAGATACTGGGATCGTATGAGGTTGCTTCTGGTCAGTGTGTAAACAAAAGCAAGTCAGCCATATACTTGCATCATTCTTCTAGTGAACAAGTGGTTGCTAAGGTTCCCAAGCAAGAGTTTCCATTTACTTACCTTGGTTGTCCCATATTTTATCTTAGGAGGAAGATGGATTATTATCAAGGCCTGATAACAAAGGTAATGGATAAATTGCAGAATTGGAAAGGAAAGTTGTTATCAATTGGAGGGTGAGCAAATCTTTTAAATCATGTTCTACAGAGTATGCCTATCCATCTATTATCATCAGTTAATCCACCACCAAATGTGATTAAAAGACTACAAAAAAAATTTGCGCAGTTTTTCTAGTGCAATTCTGTGGGTGTGGCAGGCAGACATTAGGCATCTTGGAGTATGCTTGCCTAATGAGGAGGGTGGTGTTGGCTTTAGATCGTTACATGATGTATCCACAACTTTGTTTTGCGAATTGTGGTGGAAATTTAGGATGAAGCCTAGCTTGTGGAGCCCTTTTATGTGCCAAAAATATTGCAAAAATATAAATCCTATGGTGGTGTCGTGGAGATATGGTTCTCATGCTTGGAGGAAATTGCTAGAATGTAGGGACATTATGGAACATCAGATATTATGGCAACCACAAATGGGATCTTCCTTGTTTTGGTATGAGAACTGGACAGGATTTGGCTCGTTATATTTTGTCACACCTCTAGATTTTGTTTGTGACGAATCTATTCATAATATATATGATGTCGTGATTGATGGACAATGGGATGAGGAGAGGATTAGACAGAGTCTGCCAAATGACCTTGCAATGCACATTTTGGAAAGTATACGACCACCAAAGTCAACTACTATTGACAGACCAATGTGGATACTGGAACATAGAGGAGAGTTTTCTGTAAAATCAGCATGGGAATATTTACGAAGGAGGGAAGAACCTTGTAATGCTTATAGGAATATATGGGTGAAAGGGCTACATTTTAAGATAAGTTTCTTTATGTGGAAAGTTTGGAGGAATAAGTTACCTTTTGATGATTTTTTCAGAAAAGTGGGATATCAAATGGCATCAAAATGTTGGTGTTGTGCAGAACCAAAAGAAGAGACAATGCAACACTTGTTCTATACATCATATGCTGCTAAAATAGTGTGGAAATATTTTAGTGGGCACGCAGGAATATCACTCGAAAGGACCACATTACACCAAGCTATTGTTAAGTGTTGGACAGTTAATGTGGTTCATAGATTGAAGCCTATCATGCAAGCGTTACCATAAGTGATCTTATGGGAATTGTGGAAAAGAATAAATGGTTACAAGTATGGGGAAGAAGTCATTGTGAATAGAGTTATCTACCAGATTTCCACATCTATTCAATCACTTGTCAAGCTTAGAAAGCCAAACATTCATAACATTCCTCATAGGTGGCCATACTTGATCAGAATGTTGGAACAATATACACCTATCTTGAAGTATACTAAGGTACAGTGGGAGTGGCCAATTCAAGGAAGGATCAAAGGTAATACAGATGGGGCATCGAGGGGCAATCCAAGAAGAAGTTCGATTGGTTTTGTGCTGAGAAATGAAGAAGGAAACATAGTGTATGCCAGTGGCAAGGAAATTCAAGAAGGATCAAATACAGTTGCTGAAGCTATAGCAATCCTAGATGCTTTGAAGTTTTGTGTGGAGAATTATTATGTGCTAATCGAACTAAATACTAACTCTATGTTGCTAAAAAATATGATAGTAGGAGAGTGGAAAGCACCATGGGTTATCTGGGAAATGGTTGAGGAAATTAAGGGGATGAAGAGCAGAGCCAATGTAATAGTAACTCACACTTATAAGGAAGGTAACATTGTAGCAGATCACTTGGAAAATTATGCACTCGATGTTGGTAATATAGAGTATCACAGTTTTGAAGATCTTGATACTCAAAGTAGAAAGTTGGTGAATAGTGACAAAATGCAATGTCCATATTTGATAGTTCGAGTTGCAAGAAACTGAGAAAGGAGAAGAAAGAGCAGTGTAATAATAAGAAGTTAGCAGGAGCATTAATAGCAGAACATCAAGATCAAATTCTTGAGGAGGAGAGCAAGATAAGACTATTTTTTACTAACAATGTTTTCTTTTTTGCAGGTGAGATGGATGTGTCTATGTCTTATTCTATGATGGAATTTCACTTGGTGGTATTAGTGCATTGCACTGATCCCAATGAAATGAAATCACAGGTAAGTATAGACATAGAGGAGAAGAAGGGTACTCAGCTGCCCAGTTTTTTCTGCAGCATCAAGTATTTTTGGCAAGCCATATCAGAAACATATGAGGAGATTGAATATGGTAACAAGAGGAGGTTTACACCTCATATACAATGGAAAGAATCCATTCAAATACACACATAGAGAACCAGAAACAACAACACAAATGTGACTACGAAAGGAACAGTTACACATATGTACATAGCTGGTACAAATATGTAGTTCAGAACTTTTCGTGGTATATTCCAATGTACACTTGGATAGTACCAGCTCATACAGGGAGCCAGGCAGAAGGGAAGCAACTGAAGCTCATTTGGGCACTGAATAAAGACACCATCAACACAAAGCATAAAAAATTCATAAACGGAAGCCTTTGGATTAAAATGGAAATTGATTGTTACTCTAACAGAGTTTTCTGTCTCGAAGGTAACATTATCATAATTGTCATCCTCCTTTGGCCCAACCTCTTAGTGGTGGTATTAGGACTATGTACTCATTCCACTGGAGGGCAAGCTCGAGAGGGCACGAATATGATAACACACTTCTCAAGAGCTGGACAAAGTTCATTGTTCAGATTTCCACAGTCGAGAAGGCATTTTTTAACTGGAACTATGGAGAATATACAAGATGGTAATACAACTACATCAGCACTGACAGGAAGTAGGACATACAAGGAACACATGAAGACAGGAAAATCACAGTTTCAAGCTTTGATCATAATTAAAATTTGGACGGAAAAATTCAATATCAACATAGAGTTCTGGAAATGGGCAGTGTGCACAACAGGGAACATTATTGTAGGCAAGCCCTTCTTTTGGCCCAACTCCTTGATGGTGGTATTAGTACTATTTACTCATTCCATTGGGAGGCAAGGTGGGGAAGGCATAAACATGATAAGGAATGGCTCAAATATTAGACAAAGACACAAAGGTCAAGTTAAGCATTTTCGAGGCATCATTGTTCAACGAAAAATATTGAGGCAAGATATGATAGTAAACTTTGAGACTCATCCCATTAAGGTAATAGGATATTCAAGGAACAACTCCAATGTCTGGATGGTCCTCTTAGAATGGCCATCGGTCTGAGGATGGAAGGTTGTGCTAAGACTCACTCTGCTATCCAAAGCCTTCTGTAGGCTCTACCACAAGGCTGAAGTGAACCGTGGATCTCTGTCTGATACTATGGATGATGGTATCCCGTGTAGGCGCACAGTTTAACTAGAATCTTCTCGTTAGCTTTTAGAGTCATCCCGGGATCTTTGGCTTATGCCATGTGCTCCAAACTTAAACTCAACTTCCTTTTTTCACCAACATCCGCTTCTCACTCAAGAAACTGGTGAAAGTCCTTTCCCTTTGCTACAACTTTCACAGTCCCACTCCTCCTCAGACCAGACTGGGCTGCATTGCCATACCTTCATACCTTCGCCCCGATGTCCTATATTAAGGTTCCCCCAATAGGACAGAAAACTCACTGATTCACTCATGTATCACGCTGGAATTATGGACAACAAAAGACAAACTCATCACAAATGTTTGGCTCGTTCACAGTAGGTATACTTGGTTGGCGGTTTCATGCATTAGCTGATATGGAACTTGTAACATATGCAAGGAACCAAATTACATGTACAACGCACAACAATAGGGAATGGAGTGACAATATAAAAGGCGGTCATTCAGGAAATAGGCTAGTTTTTATATTTGGTTCACTCTTTCGTAGATCAATTTGTAATATCAATGATGGGCTTCACAAGTCAAAAATTGATATTAGAGGTTATTTAGAAGTAGACATATACTATCGTATTACTCATTGTGAGACACCATGGTACTTTGTTTTCATTTATTGTTATTATATAAATAAAAACTAGCACTAGGCACACTGCTTAGTGGATTTACTAAAAAAATGACAAAAATAACGGTTGATTAATGTATAATAGCCAAATCCAAGTTAGAATCACTTACCCCCATGATCTCTTTGAAAATCCCTCTAAATATCGCCACAAACCGAGCTCTCAAGGTCAAAAGATGAAGAATGAATGAAAACTACCGAGCTAACCCATTTTCTGCCCAGTGATCTTGCATCTGCGGCTCCGCACCTGCAGAATTTCCATTGCAGGTGCGGCCTTAACTTAGGCCCAGCTCCCTTCGCTTCTGTGGATATAAAGTCACTCTTGAGGTCAAGCTTCTGCGGAGCTCTGACCGTACATGCAGTCCTTCACAATCCCTTCCAGTTTTGCTTATGCAGAAAAAAAATATCGCGTCTACGGATGCGCATTTGTGCCCAGGTGACCACATATGTAACCCTGCCCTCGGCTGAACCTCTCCTCTTCTATGATGAACCATCTTGCACTTGCGTGTCCGCACCTGCGGCCAAACCTACTATAGGTGCGATGACACCAGACTTCAACACTTCAGCCATCTTCCAAAATCTAAAAAAATGATCTTATTCACACTCTGGGCCCCCGTACGAATATACCAAGAAGTTACAAAACACATAACGAACCTACCCGAGGCCTAAAATCATATCGAACAACATCGATTCTATGAATCACAACCCAATCCAATCCTAGTGAAACTATGAACATTCAACTTCCAAAACTAATGTTGATTCATACCAAACCAACTTTGATTTACCTCAAATTTTGCACACAAGTAATAAATAACACAATGGACATATTCTGCTTACTGAATCGTAATTTGATCCCATTATAAATAAAGTCAACTCCCGGTCAAACTTCTCCACCTTCAAAACCTTCAACATTCTAACTTTCGCCAATTCAAGCCGAAACTACCTACCGACCACCAACAATATCCGGACACGCTCCTAAGTCCAAAATTCCTACACCGAGCCATCGAAACCGTCAAAACTCCATTTCGGAGTCGTCTATACAAAAGTCAAACTTCGATCAACTCTTTAAACTTAAACTTCCATCTTTGGACTAAATGTCCCATTTCACTCCGAAACTCACGCGAAACAAAAACCAAACACCCCGATGAGTCACGTAACCACAATATAACATAGAGGAGGCAATAAATAGGGGAACTCGCCTAAAATTCTCAAAACAACCGGCCAGATCGTTACGGTAGCGTTATCTTGGGCTGCCTACGTGGTAAAATAAGGGTGGATATATGCGCATCTGGCAAAATAAGGGTGGCAATGTGCACATGTGGCGAAATAAGGGTGGCATATCATATTTATATGCACATGCATCGTAATAAGGGTGGTGTTTAGATGATGTTATGTGATATTTTGGGGTATCCCCATTGTTTTTGTAATTGTGTTCAGACAGGGTTGTTATTCTTGTGTTATAAATGTTTCTAAAAAACATACGTTTGGCACTTACCTGAGTTAATGGTTGTATTTGACATTTTATCGCATGCCTTACCTCCATTTGATATTTTGTGATAAAAATGGGTTTTACTACATTGAGTTGTTATTACATATTCTAAAGGGGTTGTGATTACTATTATCAGTTATATTTCAATTATCACTTTTCTTTGATATATTCATTGCACATGTTATTTGTCTAGTAAGTATCAAACGAGTTGAACCTCGTCACTACTCTACCAAGGTTAGTCTTGATACTTACTGGATACCGATTGTCGTGTAGTCATACTACATTTCCGTATATTTTTATGTAGATCTAGATATTTCGAACCGAATTGACCAGCAGTGAGGCATTGCACGCACCAGATACTTAAAGGTATCACTATATGATCCAACCCTAGGCCTCATATTCATCCTCTTATTTTGTTTATGTTATTTATGCATTTCAGACAGTATTGTATTTTGAGATTGATCTCGTGTAGTCAATTAGAACTTCTGACTTTGTACCACTGGGTTCTGGGATATTATGTTGAATATTTACCTTTGTCTTGTATAACTCTTATTTCAGTGTTTATATTAAACTCCATTTTTGTTATTTCATGCTTTAATTGTTCTAAATAATGTTAAGTGATCATCTTACCAAGTTTGGAGACTATGTTCCATCACTACTCCTAAGGAGGGATTTTGGGTCGCGACAATTTGTTGAACAATTGTCACGACCCCAATTTCCCTTTGTAGGATGTCATGATGGCACCTAGTCTCTAAGACTAGGTAAGCCGATGTAACAACCCGGTTTGTCGTTATGTAGAACTTGCATTTTTATTGCTGTCATTGACTTGTCATGGATTGGTTATTCTATTATTGATGTGTTAGAGTCGATAGGCTTGAAATCGGAATGGTTAAATGAGAATTTAGTAACTTAGTATTTAAAGATAGCCTTATAATGGGAAAAGTCAACTGAGAGTTGACTTATTGGGAAACGACCTCGGAATGCGGATTTTATTGCTCAGATAGCTTCGTTAGGTGATTTGGGACTTAGAAGTGTGTTCGGAATATTTTTGTGATGTCCGGTGTAGAATTAGGCTTGAATTGGCGAAAGTTAGTTTTTGGCGACCTCCGGTTGGCAGTGAAAAATAGGCGATCCAGGTCGGAATGGAATTCCGACAGTTGGAACAGGTTCATAATTTCAGTTTGGATATGTCTACAAAATTTCAGGTCAATCGGAGTTGTTTTGGGTAGTTTCGGCATCGTTGGTGGAATTTAGAAAAATTCAAAGTTCATAGGCTTGAATTCGATGTGTTTTTGGGGTTTTGGTGTTATGTTTGATGTTTCGGAGGCTCGACTAAGTTTGAATGATCAAATATGATGCGTTGGTATGTTTGGTTGGGGTCCCGAGGGGCTCGGGATGGTTTCGGATTGTTAACGGGGAGTTTGGAATAGTTTTGTCACTGCTGATGTTGTTGTTGCTGGTGTTTTCGCACCTGCGGATGGGGAGCCACAGGTGTGGTTATGCAGGAGTGGATGTGGCACCGCAGGTGCGGAAGTTTGGCTGAGTGAGAGGATTCCGCAAGTGCGGGAATTACCTCACACCTGCGAAGCCGCATGTGCGGGAGGTCGAGCGTAGGTGCGGAGGCTGTGGACTTTGGGGTCTTTCCGCAGGTGCGCACCTGGGACCATAGGTGCGGTTCCGCAGGTGCGCATAAGTGGTCGCAGGTGCGGAACCACTGTTCAGAGAGTATAAAAACATGCCTTCACGAATTTTAGCCATCTTTCTCAATATTTCATCCGGGTTTGAAGCTTTTGAAGGGTTTTGAAGAGGGGATTCGATAGTTCTTCATTGAGGTAAGGTTTTTGGACTCTAAACTCGTTTATATGTGATTAAAGGTCGGATTTATGGTGGAAAATTGGGAACAATCCGTGTAAATTGTGTAATTAGGGATCGGGATTAAGAGTCTTTAAAATGGAGATTTGAGGGGTCATTTGGATTCCGAATTTAGTGTTCTTTATATGTACCTACTCGCGAGATGATGAAGAAATTTTTGGTATAATAATTTATGAGTTTCGGGACGTGGGCCCGGGGGGTCGGGTTTGACCAATTTCTGGATTTTTGAGTATTTTTTATACCTTTCGATTGGGATTAGTTCCTTAGCATATTATAATGATATACATATGATTGTTGGTAGATTTGGAGCACTCGGAGGCCGAATTTAGAGGCAAGGGCGCTGCGGAGTAGTATATTAGCCGGTTTTGAGGTAAGTAACACTTCCAACTTGGAATTGAGGGTACGAAACCCCAAACTATTTGATATTTGATGTTAAGTAAGGTGACGCACTTGCCAAGTGACGGGCATGCGGGCGTTTACCGAATATTTGTAGCCTGGCTCATCCCATGGCACTGTCTAATGGTTATCTCAGGTTGATATTTGTATTGTGAAGGTGGTATTACCTTGAACGCAATAGAAATCATGCTAAGTATAAATGTTAAGGCATCACGCCGATATGTTTAGACCGGAACGGTCGATTATTGTTGTCTCTATCTGTGATTATTGTTTTCATGTACTCAATCCTGTTAAAGTATATGTTTCGCCTCAGTCTCGTAAGTTGTTAGTTTATTCTATATTATCATTGTTTTGGGTTGATTTTCATATGTTAGAGCATTGTGAGTGAGACTGGAAGCTACTGACTGAGTGAGGCTTGGAGCCTGGTTTTGAGACACTTATGAGGTCGGACTGCACACCGCATCGATCCTAGAATCATGCCTTTATTGTCTTGATATAGCGCTTGGGCTTAAAGGAGCCACTCCCAAAGTCTTTACACCCCCAGTGAGCGCACATATATTGAGGGATGGATTTCCCTGGACATGGATCTTGTCCGAGTATTATGTTTCGGAGATGGATTTTCTCCGTGGGTTTTATGTTCCGAAGATGGATTTCCTCCGTGGGTTTTATGTTCCGAAGATGGATTTCCTCCGTGAGTATTATGTTCCGGAGATGGATCTTCTCCGTGGTGACTGGATCGGCCGTTTTCCTCAGCACTAGGTGACTGTGTCACTTGTGTTTATGTAATATCCGGGATGGACTTTCCCTTAGCCGGAAGACCGTATTTTTACTGAGTACACATCATTCTTGATTCTATATGAATTCATGCTAGTATGCAGGGTTACAGACACATATTGATGCATCGTGTTTATTTTCTGATATATTACTGTCATGTCCAAGTTATATACTGTTGTTCGAATTATCTGAGGTTTAGTTCGTCACTACCTCTGAGCCTGTAGTTTGGTTTCGTTACTACTGAGTTGGTGTACTCACGTTACCCCTGCACCTTGTGTGCAGATCCAGGTACAGCGGGACTCAGCTCTGGTCAGTGAGTAGCAGCAGTTTCATTAGAGTTGACGAGGTATAAGCTGGAGACTGTGATCTCGTCTTTTCTTCCTTTTCTACCACCGTATTTATTTTCAGACTATATTGATCATTTCTTTTTGGTTGTATTAAGTTTTAGGAGCTCATGACTGTGTGAAACTGGATCCAGGGTTTGTAGGATTTGGGTTTTGAATTTCATAAACTGGTTTCCAATTTTGATTTATTATTATTTCTATCCACATACTTGTCAAGAAGGATATTTTGTTGGAAATGTATTTAGTTAGATAAAATGGGTGGCTTACCTGGTTCCACGACAGGCTCCATCACGACTCCAGAAATAGTTCGTGACAAGTTGGTATCAGAGCGCTAGGTTAAATAGGTCTTAGCAGTCTTGAGAAGGTTTTGTAGAGTCTTGCGGATCAGTACGGAGACGTCTGTACTTATCTTCGAGAGGCTGCAGAACCTTAGGAAAAATCTCACATTCTTGAACTCTTGTCGTGCGAATCCATTGATTCAACCTGAAGCGTAATTCTTTTAACTCCTTTCATGTATTCAAACACACATGTGAGCGCTCGGTATCAGTCGTGCACCGATGGTTTGTGACTTCCATGAATGAGATGTGATTTTAGCATGCTAAGGGCCAGTCTGGAGGACTTGAGGCAGAATGTTTTGTCTGTATCTTAAGTGCCGAGATTTCGCTTGTGTGAGCATATGTATTGGGGACTTATATGTCCGTTGGTTTCCTTATGGATGGAACTTTGTTACTAGATGACTACATGGTGAGTTTGATTGGTAGTTAGATGTGTTCATATGGATGGAATGATGTGCTGAGATTTACCTGTGTACCCAAACCTTGCTGAAATTTCTTCCAAAAGTTAGTTGTGAACCGGGCCCCTCGATCCGAGATAATAGATACTGGAGTGCCATGGAGTCTTACTATTTCCTTGATATACAACTGAGCGTACTGTTCCGCAGTATCGGTGGACTTGACTAGCAAGAAGTGAGCTGATTTCGTGAGCCGATCTACTATTACCCAAAAAGAGTCGAACCTATATGGAGTGCGAGGTAACCCCACCACAAATTCCATATTGATCATCTCCCATTTCCACATTGGTATTTCCATAAGATGTGCCAACCCACCGGGCCTCTGATGCTCGGCCTTCACTTGCTGAAAATTCGGACACCTAACCACAAAGTCTGCCACACCCCTCTTCATACCCTTCCACCAATAAATCTCTTTGAGATCATGATACATCTTCGTAGAACCTGGGTGTACTGAATACTTGGAATTGTGAGCCTCTGCCATTACCCTTTCCCGAAGAGCATCCACGTATTCAGTACACNTCTCCCATTTCCACATTGGTATTTCCATAAGATGTGCCAACCCACCGGGCCTCTGATGCTCGGCCTTCACTTGCTGAAAATTCGGACACCTAACCACAAAGTCTGCCACACCCCTCTTCATACCCTTCCACCAATAAATCTCTTTGAGATCATGATACATCTTCGTAGAACCTGGGTGTACTGAATACTTGGAATTGTGAGCCTCTGCCATTACCCTTTCCCGAAGAGCATCCACGTCCGGAACACACAGCCTCTCTTGGCACCTCAAAACACCGTCATCATTGCCGTGTGAAAATTCTGTAGTCTTATGATTCAGATTTGCCTCTCTCAACGGTACCAATGCTGGATCTCTGAATTGCTTTTCCTTGATTTCCGTTACAAGTGAAGGTTCTGCTCCATTACACACCACGACATCCCCTTCATCTGAGGTCGAAAGACAAACCCCCATACTAGCTAACTGATAAACCTCTCGAGCCAAAGGCCTCTGACCTGCTTCCAAATGAGCCAAGCTACCCATGGATGTCCGAGTAAGAGCGTCGGCTACCACATTCGCCTTTCCCGGATGGTACAAAATATTCATATCATAATCCTTAAGAAACTCTAACCACCCCCGCTGCCTTAAGTTTAACTCCTTCTGCTTGAATAAGTATTGAAGACTCTTGTGGTCTATGAACACGTCCACATAGACCCCATAAAGGTAATGTCACCAAATTTTCAATGCAAACACAACCCCCGCGAGCTCCAAATCATGCGTCGGGTAATTCTTTTCGTGATTATTGAGATTCCTAGAAGCATATGCTATTACCTTACCATTTTGCATCAATACACACCCTAAACCAACCCTTGAAGCATCACAATACACCACAAACCCTTCCGAACCTTCTGGCAAGGTCAACACTGGCGCCGTAGTCAATCTCAATTTCAATTCCTGAAAACATTTTTCACAAGCATCCAACCACTAGAACTTAACTGCCTTTCAGCTTAGTCAATGGGGAGGCGAGGGTAGAGAATCCCTCCATGAACCTCCGATAATACTCAGCCAAACCCAAGAAACTGCAAATCTCTGTCGGGGTCGCTGGCCTAGGCCAATCCTTTACCGCTGCAAGCTTTTGGGGATCAACCCGAATCCCTTCCCTGGAAACAACATGGCCCAAAAAGGCGACTGATTCTAGCCAAAATTCTCATTTTGAAAACTTTGCATGCAACTGGTGTTGATGAAGAGTCTGTAGAACTGCCCTGAGGTGAGTAGCATGATCTTCCTGACTTCGCGAATAAACGAGGATGTCGTCAATGAAGACAATAAAAAAGGAGTCAACAAACTGTTTGTAAAACCGATTCATAAGATCCATAAAAGTTGTTGGGGCGTTGGTTAGCCCAAAAGACATTACCAGAAATTTGAAGTGCCCATATCGATTTCTGAAGGGAGTCTTAGGAATATCCTGCTCCCTGATTTTTAACTGGTGATACCCGGACCGCAAATCAATCTTTTAGAAGAACCTAGCACCTTGCAACTGATCGAACAAATCATCTATCCGGGGCAATTGGTATTTGTTTTTGAGGGTGACCTTGTTGAGTTGCCGATAATCAATACAAATCCGAAGCGATTCGTCTTTCTTTTTGACAAAAAGAACCGGTGCTCCCCACGGTGACATACTTGGCCGTATGAAACCCTTTTCAAATAGATCTTTCAATTGCTCTTTTAAATCTCTCAATTCTGCTGGCGCCATTCGGTAAGGTGGAATAGATATTGGCTGCGTATCTAGCAATACATCAATCTCGAAATCGATCTATCTATCTGGTGGAATCCCAGGAAGCTCGCCCGAGAATACTTCAAGAAATTCATTCACGACAGGCACAAATTCGGGAGCAGGCACCTCTGAAGTGGTGTCTGCAACCCAGACCAAATGGTAGATGCACCATTTTCTGATCATCTTAGAGGCCTTAAGGTAGGAAATGAATCTACCTCTTGGTACAACCTCATTCCCCTCCCACTCGATAACTGATTCATTAGGAAACTAAAGCCACAAAATCCTGGTTCGGCAGTCGAGTTTAGCAAAGCATGAATAGAGCGAATACATCCCCATAATTACATCAAAATATACCATTTCTAACTTAATAAGATTGGCCGTGGTATCCCGACCACGCAACGTGACAACACAATTCCTATAGACTCGCATGGTCGTAATGGAATCACTAACCAGAGTCCATACAGGGAACGGCTCATGAAGCTGTTTGGGTTCTATCCCGATACTTGAAGCAATAAATGGAGTAACATATGACAAAGAAGACCCGGGATCAATAAGAGCATAAACATCATCTGACTGAACAGTCAGAATACCTGTGACAACATATGGGGAAGCCTCCGTACTCTGGCGACCACTGAAAGCATAGAACCGACTGGGTTCCCCTCGACCCCGTGCTCCACCCCTAACTATACTGCGCCCTGCTGGACCTAGAGGGCGTGCTGAAGATGTAGCGGCTAAAGAGCTTGATGGCTGAGCAGTACCCCTACCCGCGCGCTGACTGGGTGTGCGGCAGTCTCGCTTGATATGGCCTCTCTCTCCACATCTATAGCATACCGGCATATCCAAGTAACAAGGCTCAGAATGAACTTCCCACACTTAGGACACGGGGCCTTCCGCTACTGCTGGAACCTCCCACCGGGACGACCCGACTGATGGAACCTCCTGCTGTTTGGACCTCGTCCAAAGAGACCTCCCTACTGATAACTGTGCCCTAATGGCAGAGCACTGGCTGAGGAATGAGCATATGACTGGGATGGGCCCGATGACCCTCCCCCAAGGACTGATTTCCCTCCTATAACTGAACTCCCACGGTTGCCCACTGACTGGGCCCTACTACTACTCTCCCTCTCCATTCTTATCTTCAACTTCCGAGCCTCTATGGCCTGGGCAAATCCCACGATCTTCCCATAATTTATATCTGAATGTAGAGCAGCGGTAGCAGCTTTATTAACAACCAAGGGACTAAGGCCCTGAACATACCGTCGAACTCTGGCCTCCATAGTTGCCATCATGTGGATGGCATATTTGGACAGGCGCACGAACTCCATGTGGTACTCCCACACACTCATGTTGCCCTGCTAAAGGACCTCGAAATCCGAAAAACGGGCTTTCATAGACTCGGCAGGAAAGAAATGATCCATGAAGGCATCAACAAACTCATCCCACTTTGCCGGAGGGCTCCCCTCCCCACGGGACCCCTCCCATAGCTCAACCACGAAGACGTTACTCCCTTTAATTGATAGGAAGCCAACTCAACCCCCTCGATCTTTGTAGCCTTCACAACCCGGAGAGTCTTGTACATCTCATCGATGAGCTCCTGAGGATCAGCCTCTGGGTCGGTGCCTGTGAACTCTGAAGGGGCTAACCACAGAAACTGGAATCCCCTTGATCGCTAGGAAACTAGGATCAGCCTCTGGGTCGGTCCCTAGAACATGAAGAATCCCCTTGATCGCTAGAGGATGCAGGGGAAACATGTGATCTTTGGGCCTGGAAGGCCACTAGCTGAGTCAACATCTGAATAGCTCCCCTGAGGTCCCCATCAGAAATACCGGGACCGGAAGCCGAGACTGAAGAAGAATCAGGAACATCAGCGGGAGGGACTATAGTACCTTCCACTGGAGCAGGAATAGGGATATCTCGGCCTGGGATGGAAGAGTCGGGCAGATTCAGGGTCGAGGAATCATTCTCACTAGCACCATCAGATAAGGAATTTACGACCACTCCTGGGGTGGCATTGGCCTCTAGGCCGAGTCGGGCTCTCTTCTTGGGTGCCATGTACTGAAAATTGGAACAATGCACAGGTTAGATAAAGATTTTTTCACCTTCCACTTCATCGCACGATACAGAGTAACAATGAAATGGTATTTTCCTAAATGTCCATGCAGCCCCCTAATTATAGATGTGGTCGACAACACACCGATAAGAAGGGCTCTACTAGACACGGCTCCGAGACATCCTAGGACACTTTTAAAAACCTTAGGCTCTGATACCTAGTTTGTCACGCCCCAAAACCGAGGGACCAGATCGGCACCTAACTAGATGATCCCGGTCAAGAGGACCTGGATTGCCTTTCCTACCCAACGCATCACCCCATGTTTATAATATACATTATTCCACATGAATTAGGAATTTAGAGTTTAAGCATGAATCCACTACTTGAGTTCATATTATCCTTTATCATTTACACATTTGATAATCACAAAACATACAAAAATTTCGATTCTGACCATGATTACTAGTAAACACATTTACCGCCCAAAATACATATATGTACAACCCACATCATGTCTATGGAGCCTCTAAGAGTACTAGGGTTTACACAATACTTGCCAGCAACAAGGCCCTGGCTATACGTTAAAATACATAACATATACAAAAAAAGTGATGTAGACTACACACGGCCCCGAGAGGAAATGGGCGTCACCGGATCTGCTGAAGGTACGAAGAGGAAACACCACTATCGCCGGTCTGAGCTACCTGCTGTGGAACCACCTACATCCATATAAAATATGTAGCATCCCGGCAAAAGGGACGTTAGTACCATTGAATAGTACTAGCATGTATGAACCAAGTTTATTCCAAGTAGAATCAAACAATACAGAATTAGAAAGCAACTAGGGTAACCACGCAAGTATAAAGAAAACCACAATGAAGATTTCACAGTTACTTGTTTCAATTTCCCATCTGTTGCAGCGCGCAACCCGATCCCACCGTACATTCTCATCTCACCCTTATTGCCTCTCAACCCTTATTACTTCGTGTTGCGGCACGCAACCCGATCCCAACGTACATTCTTATTTCAGCCTTATTGCCTCTCCACTCTTATTACTTCGTGTTGCAGCGCGCAACCCGATCCCACCATACGTTCCCATTTCATAACAACAATCACCAACAATTATATCACAAGGGTCTTTATCATAAAGAACATAAGTTCATATCAACCAATAACTATGTGAAATCAAGGCACAATGATCCTTACCAATCAACAATTCATATATGGTTTTGCCACAGTCATTTAATTCCATAAAATCAGCCCATATTTACTTTCATTATTTACTACACAGCATTTAGCAATTGGATACATTCAACACTTTATTTCATTATCGTTTCTTTCGTTTCGCAGCACATCCTCTCATACCGATGTATTCAACATTTAACGAGTTTCACACATGGTAGGATAAGCACAAAGAGTCACCCTTCATAATCTCAATTAACATGGTAATTGACTTAAGAAAATCAGAGAATGAATTCATAAAACTCGACACAGCAGGACAAACAATTCACATATGCTCAAGCAAGAATTTCATATCGTGTACTCGGACACCAACAAGGTAACTCTACAAAGATTAAAGTTAGCCATACATACCTTGATTTGGGATTTTTCCTTAATTTCTACCACAATTCACCAGACCTTCTAGCACCTTCAATCTAGTTCTTAATGTGGCATAATTTAACTTAGAATTAGAAACAATGATCATATCTTGAACTCTCTTGATCATTCTATCAAACACTAAGTGTTCTTTTAGATTAAATGGCCTCTTTTTAGTGAAAGATTACTCTAACCCATTTCCTTTTACTAGATTATGATTAGCTAGTGACATGCATGCAAGGCTCCTACCCTTATCTTCATGAATTCACCTAACCATGTTTCATTTTAACAAAAATCTGAAAATTTAGGTTGATGCGGTAGAAGCTTACCTCTTGTAGTGAAGAAAATGGTGTCCTACTTGATGAATTCCAGGTCTGAGTAGTGTTGGAAGAACAAATTGGATGAAGTTGGTCTCTCTCTCTAGAACCCACTCTCTCATCTCTCTAATTTATCAAAAAATGAGCTTAAAATGAATGGGGGAGGTGTTTTAATGAACTGGGGGTCAGGTATGAAATTAGAAATTAAACAGTCCCGAAGCAGAAATGCGATCACATTCCTTCTATGCGGTCTGCATTCCTGTCGCGTAATTGGCCCTCGAATGGTCCAAAAAAAAGAAAAGTAGATTGCCCAGATATGCGACCACTATGCGGTCTACATACCTATTATGTGATCGCATAGTGCGTCGCATAACTCCCTCCGCAAAAGTCAAGGTGCAAGAATGTGACAACTATGCGACTTGCATTCGTGAAATGCGATTGCATTCTAGGCCGCATAGATTTCATCAAAATTGATAGCAAACTGTCCAGGTATGCGACCACTATGCGGTCCGCATACCTGATATGCGATCGCATAGTGGACCACTGACCTGTGCAAATCTGGAAAATTTTATCTTTTTAGTCTTGGGGTACTTTTTACTCAAAAAGGGTCCGTTTTAAGAATTTCTACAGTTATAACAACACGGGGACCTATTTGGGCATTATTTTTAGCCATGAAATTTTACGGGTCTTTACAGACTTTAAGAAAACAATTCTTTTATTTCATCAAAAACAGGGAGCGTCTAAGCATTCAAGGAGGCAATTTGACAAAAGGGTACAAGAATTGTTCAAGACTTAATTGACCGTGCATTTTTTAAAATTACTACAATTCCACAATACTAAGACTCCTAGCAAACCTTAGATGGGTTGGGGGTCCAATTTTTCAAATCCTCTCCTGATTTAACATCCCAAATGGTCAGTGTCTTCATATCAACTTCGTCGCAGCATTCCTAGATCATAGTCACATATAGTCTTTCCATTATATCAATGATGTCATCTTCTGGCATTGAGCTCTGACGCTCACCCGGAACACGCTCTGGCACAAAAGCCTTCTTCCCAAAGCTAATGGTGTAAGTCTTTCCAATTGGAGGTTGATACCCTAAACCAACCTAACCTTCTATCTCATTAGCTCAATCAACTCCGTTATCCCATCTTATCGGGCTCCCAGTCTGGTCCCAAGTCGGTACTGTTACTTCATCATTTCTCTCATAGCCTTGATCTTTGATCTTTGATCTTTGTGGTGACTGCATAACCAGACCCTACTCAATTTTCTCTATCTCTATAGTTTGCATGATCTCGAATGCATGATAAGATACCCCATCAAATTCTTCTATAAATGCAGCTTCATGTTCCTGATAAGCCGAAAGGCTCCATTCATTGTGAATTACGATCTCTTGGCAAACCCACTTGAATTCCATGCACCGATAGAGGGTGGACAGAACTACCCCTGCCATATGAATCCAAGGTCTTCCCAGCAACAGGTTGTATGAGGATGAAATATCCATTACTTGAAACAATATTGGGAATTCAACTGCTCAGATCTGAAAGACTAACTAGATCTCTCCAATGACATATTTCCGCGAATCGTCCAAAGCTTTCACTCTCACATGGTGTAACGATCCGGCCGGTTATTTTGATTATTTTAGCTCGGATCCCCTATGTATTGCCTCATCTATGTATTATTGTGGTTATGTGACCTGTCGTTGGTGTTTGGTTTTGGGTCAGGAGAGTTTCAGAGTGATATGGGACACATAGTCTCTAAGTTTGAGGTTTAAGTACCGTAGTTTGAATTTTGTTTAGATGACTCCAGAATAGAGTTTTGATGGTCCTGAAAACTCTGTATTGTGGTTTTATACATAGGAGAGTGTCCGGATGTTGATTTGGAGGTCCGTAGGTCATTTCGACGTGAATTGGCAGAATTTGGAAAGTTTGGCCGGGAGTTGACTTTATTGATATCGGGGTCGGAATCCAATTCTGGAAGTTTTAATAGGTATGTCATGTCTTTTTTGACTTGTGTACAAAATTTGAAGTCAATCGGAGTTGTTTTGGTATGAAGCGTCATTGGTTTCGGAATTTGAAAGTTCATAGTTTCATAGGCTAATTGGGGTTGCGATTTGTAGAATCGATGTTATTTTATGTGATTTTTGGCCTCGAGTAGGCCCGTTATGTGTTTTGGTACTTTTTTGTATGTTTGGACGGAGTCCCGGAGGTGATTTGGATTGAATTTGAATCAAGGTGTTACTTAGCCTCATTGTTGAAGTCCTAGGCCTATTGGTGTCATCGCACTTGTGGAGATATTGACCACATGTGCAAAATTGCGGGTGCGGAAGGTGAAGCGCAGAAGTGCAAACGAGATTACAGGGCTAGGCTCACAGGTTAGGAAACCTTGGCGAATGTGCGCCTCCGTAGGCGTGGTCATGTCTTCCGCAGAAGCGAAATTTGGGAAGGCCTTTTGGGCAGGACCTCAGATGCGGTGGATTCTCTGCAGAAACAGGCTTGCAGGTGCGAGCTATTGATCGTAGAAATGGAACCCTTGGCGTTAAGTTGAAACCACATCTGCGATGGTTTTTTTTCAGGTGCGGCATCGAAGGTGGATCATCACAAGTGCTACTAAAGGGACGCAAATGCGGAATACCTGGGCAGAAAAGGTCTAGTTCGAGGGTTTGAGTTTCATAATCAAATTTTTGACCTAAAGAGCTCAATGTGAGGTGATTTTCGGGATATTTTCACGGAAAACATTGGGGGTATGAAATCCTAACTCGATTTTGGTTAAATTACACGAATCTATTATTGTTATCGTGTAATTAGTGTTTTAAGTTGGAAATTTGGGGAAAGTTTGTGAAACTTCTTAGGTTAAAATTTGGGGATTCAAAAGGCGATTTGAGGTCAAATTTAAGTAATTCTTGCAGTTGGACTCAATATCCATTGGGGGTTCGAATTTTGTAATTTTGGTCGGATTTCGAGATCTGAGCCCGAGTTGACTTTTTTTGGAAAAGATCGTAAATTTATTATTCGAAATAGTTTCCTATAGTTTATATTTATAGTATGAAGTTGTTTTGTCTAGATTCGAGGCGTTCAAATAATCTAGGGAAAGACCTACTAGGGGATTCAGTAGCCTGTTTGGAGGTAAGTGTCTTGCCCAACTTTGTGTGAGGGAATTAACCCTTAGGATTGGTGTTGTTTCATGATAATTATGATGTGTGGAAGCCATGTACATAGGGAGACGAGTGTGTACACGGGCTAAATGTGGAAATTTAACGGTTTTAGCTATGTAGATTCCTTTCATGCCATAATTGATTTATCTTAACATGTTATATTCATCATCATTAGTCTATTTTCACATGTTCTACTTGTCTTATCTCGTACTTGCTAATTTCTCTACATGTTTAGTTGAAGTTATTATTTCCTCTATTCATATTCATTATTTAACCGTTGAACTCTTTACTTGAAGTTGTTATTCTTGGAATATCTTATTGTTGAAATTGGTATTGATTTATAAAAGGTCGTGATTCTCATTGAGACAAAGTGTTAAGTTGTGAAATAATATTCTTTTTGAGTTATTCACTACCGGTTATTATTGTTGAGACTCTTGTGTACATTGTGGTTGAGCCATGGGCTCTTTATTGTGAAAACAATGTTATTGTTGGTTCCTGCAGCAAGTTGTGATATTGGGAACTTGAGGTGCGATCTGTGATACGTTGTGATATTAATACGCATGCGGTGGTATAAGGTTTTGGGGTTGAAATGCATGCAATGAGATAAGGTGGTATTGATACATGTGTCTAGTAGGGGAACCACTAGAAGCCATGCAGTGTGATAAGGTGGGCTAAAACGCGAGATGCTATTTCGGAAAAATAATTTTTAAAACTAAATTCAAGGCTCTTGCGATAAGATAAGTAAAGATTGTGATTTATTCTTGTGATTTGAGACTACGAGGCGGTACCTCAGTTGTAACGACCCAACTGGTCATTTCGACCTCTAGCGCATTGTTTGGCGGGTTGAGGCCATGAGTAGCTACACTTCAGGCATTATGACTTGTACGCGTGGTCGGAATTTGGAATTTCGGAATTTCAAAGTTGATTTGGAAAGAAAGTTCTCATTTAGGAAGCTTAAAGTTGGAAGAATTAACTATGGTTGGATTTTTCAGTAAATGACCTCGGAATTGGGATTTGAAGGTTCTAATGTATGATGATTTTGGACTTGTATGTCCGGATAGGGTTTTGGATAGCCCGGGAGCGTTTTAACACTTATGGTGGACGATTGGAATTTTGAAAGAATTTCATAAATTTGGGATGAAGTGCATTTCAATGTTATCGATATTCATTTGGGATTCCGAGTTAGGGAATACCTCTGTATGGTGATTCTTGTACTGAGAGCACGTCCGAAAGTGGATTCGGTTGTCCATAGGTTATTTTGGGGTCATTGGGCGAAAAGTTAAAAATTTGAATGTCGTTGAGAAGTTTGACCGGGAGTGGAATTTTTTATATCGGGGTCTGATTCTGATTCCGAAAGTTGGAGTAGGTCTGTAATGTTGAATGTAAATTGTGTGAAAAGTTTGAGATCAATCAGATGTGATTTGATAGGTTTCAGCATCGAATGTAGAAGTTTGAAGTTCTAAAGTTCATTGAGCTTGAATTGGGGTGCAATTCATGATTTTTATGTTGTTTGATATGATTTGAGGCCTCAAACAAGTTCGTGTTATGTTTTTAGACTTGTATGGATGTTTGGTTTGGAGCCCCGGGGGCTCGGGTGAGTTTAGGATTAGCTTCGGAGTGTTTTGTGAAGAAAGTTGGATTGCTAGTTCTGGTGTGATCGCATCTGCGATGTATTGGTCGCAAATGCGACTATTGCATTTGTGAAGCTGTTTCGCATTTGCAAACCAGAAATACTGAGGGAAGGGACCGCATTTGCGAAGAAATGATCGCTTTTGCGAAACCTGAAGAGGTCGCATTTGCGAACTCTGTATCACATTTGAGATGGAGGCCAGTTGTGCGAGGGGTCGCATTTGCAATGCTTTTATCTCATTTGCGAAGGTCGCATTTGAGAACCCCCAATCGCAAATACGACATCTACGATTGGAGCCCTAGGCTTTTTATTCCGAGACTTAGCTTATTTCCTTCATTTCCCACTTGGACTTAGGCAATTTTTGAGAGGATTTTGAGAAGGGGTTCCATCATCATCAAGAGGTAAGTGATTTCTTCTAGTTATGAGTTAAATACAAGGATTATATATGGATTTAAACATGAAAATTTGTAGAAATTTTTGAGATTTTGAAGAAAAACCTAGAAATTAGTATTTTAGGATTTTGACCACGAATTTGGACATGGAATTGGAAATAAATTATATATTTGAGTTCGTGGGGTTAAGGGTAAAGTTTATCTTCGAAAATTTTTAGAATCCGGGCACGTGGACTCGAGGGTAATTTTTATCGACTTTTCGAACAGAGTTGGAAATTATTGTAAATAGGATTATAATGAGTATTAGAGTATATATTTATGGAATTGCTCAATATTTGACTAGTTTAGGAGCGTTGGGCATCAATTTGAGTTGTTTGAAGGGCTTGGGAGCCGGTTATGGTACTCCAGAACGAGGTAAGTCTCCTTTATAACCTTGTAAGAGGTAATTAACACCATAGGTGAAACAATTCAATATGTGCTTTTATTGTAGGGGGGCTACGTACGCACGTCGTGATGAGAGTCCATGTGTAGCTACTGTTATGCTTAAGTCGGGTAATCTAGGACCCAAATCATGCTATGTTTGCGATATTTGCAACCTAATTGTCAACTTAAATTGTGTAAATCATATGGAACTTAGAAAAAGAAATCTTTAAAAGGTTAAACTATGCTTTCATGACCGTTGCATGAAAAATTGGCATTTCCTTGAATAATTTCTCCTTAATAAATTCTTGATTTGGTTTTTTGAATGTGTTTAACTTTTGTAGAACTGGTCGAACGCCTCAGCATATTAAATAAATGCATCTATGGTTCGTGTCGTTCGACCCTCGCCGGTGCACAATTTATATTTATGTGTTGGAGTGGGTCGTACGACCTCGACATTGTTTGTGCATGTTACATCTTTGAAATCCATAATATTTGCTACTGCTTCGTTGGCTTGAAATATGAATTGTTAAACAACGAAACTAGAGATGGAAATTTCTAAATAATAAAAGAAATGTTTAGTTACTTATTGATTATTGAGCCTCCCACTGTTTCATATAACTCATGCCTAATTAAACTATCAGTACTATAACGTTAGACCATAATGAGTGACGGAGTCAACCCCTCATCGCTACTTCTTCGGGGTTAGGCGGGATACTTACTAGGTACACGTTGATTTATGTACTTATACTACACTTGTTGCATATTTTGTGCAGGTGCATTTATGATTAGCCGCCTTAATAGAGCAGAGACCTGTGTGCATAGAAAGACAGAGGTGAGCTGCACACCCTATTACAACCGCAGCCAGCAGAGTCTCCTTCAAAGTATTTACATTTCTTTCCTGTCCAAAATTTGTATTCCGGACAGACGTTATATTTGATTTATTTCCTAGTTGATGCTCATGCACTTGTGACACTGGGTTTTGGAGTGATTATGGGTTGCACTGTATTGAAATTGTTGTAAGATATTATTATTCACTCGGTAACTTCCCTCTTTTACTGTTTAATTAAAGGAAAAATATAATTTCTGAATTATTATAACAAGGACAAAATTAAGTATTTATTTTTGCTTGCCTGATAGTGATGTTCGGCGCCATCACGACCTTTAATGGATTTTGGGTTGTGACAACATGGTATCAGAGCACTAGGTTCACTTAGGTCTCACGAGTCATGAGCAAGTCTGATAGAGTCTTGTGGATCGGTATGGAGAGTTTTGTACTTATCTTCGAGGGGCTACAGGGCTATTAAGAGCACTTCCCTTCTTGATTTCCTCATCATGCGACTTGATTCCTTTGAGGCTTATGACTTCATTTGTTTCCTATTCAATATTATGCGATGCGAAGCGCTTGTTAAAGATTAGGAATCGAGAAATTGTAATGGTACTACATATGTGGTGTAGGATGTTTCTCCTCGCGTATTTGATCGGACTATTGTCTTTGCATTGTGTAGGTCGTTTTGTCGTTTCAACTGAGTATCAGTACTACCTAAGGTTTTGAGTTTTTGCCCTGATTGTTATGACGTTTCATGCGCTGGTATCACACAGTGGTCGTGGAATGTTAGGATGCATGTCCAGGCGTCGAGGAAGTGAATGACCTGATGGGAAGTGTTACTAAGTGCATGATTCAGAGATTCAGTATTTTATTTCCGGCGGAGGAAAGACAATCGAATTATTGATGTTTATGTTTTTTTGATGGAGTAACGAGACTTGGTATTTTCGAGCATGGTAGAATTTTTATCTGTGATGTGGTGTCGTCATCCTTGTTGAATGTGTTAAGTTCATCGGTGTTATGGTCTTCTTCAATTCGCCTTTGGGGCAGTGTATTATGAAATGGTGCCAGGAAAGTGGGTCATAGATCGCAGTGTGTAGTGGTTCAGGATCGAATCAGTGTTCATAGTGTTGATAGTTCGAGAAGGATGATCTTTGAAGAGGCTTTAAAGTTGGTAGCAATCTATTAGTTCAAGTGCTAAAGAGACAAATTTTGATTTATGGAAACAACTAGACAATGGAGAATGAGGAAGGTCATGTTGGAGGTGTCTTGTGGTGGTTAAATTCATAGAAGGCCAAGTGCGAGAAGTAGAAGTCGAGTAGTTTCTTAAAAGAGAGGGTTGGCCAAAGTGGGAGAGTGGCAGAGTAGGATATGGGTTTTCGGTAGGATAGTTGCACACCTTGAGGTAATTTTAGAGTGATTTGGGATTCATGGTGGGCAGTGACTAGGTCTACAGACTTAATTTACAATATTGGATACTATACTGAGGAAGATTGGATAAGATTGAAAGGAGTTGCTTGATATGAAGTGGGATTCAATGTGACTTCGCATTGGAATGTATTGTCTCACCCTTAGTTGATGTCAATGTGGAGTGGATGAATTTGTACAGCTGGTGAACGAGCACGGGTTCGGGATGGTTTACTGGATTCGTAGTAGTTGTACTCAGTACAACATCATTGGAAGATGTCGGCGTGGAATTTCCACATGTGGGTTATCTCCCGTGAGTAGGTTAGCCATTGCGTACTGTTTATGGATCTTCTACGAAGAATCTACCGACTATCCAGTAAGAGGTTGAATATGTGAATGTGGCTAGTGATTTAGAGAGTCCATGAAATGGTTAACAGGAAGATTTCAAGGAATTTGGCGGGTGGATTGTGCGAGGTCTTGTCAATGGAGAAGAAGGAATCTTGGTAGGTTCCAGGGTTATGAAATTGTAGCTTCAAGCTAAGTGGGAGAGCCCTACCGTCTACAAGTGGATTGCACTATTGTCTACTTGTGAGGTTTCTAGTTATCGGCATATTGGTGATTTATTACGACTAAGGAAAGAAAACATCAGTGGTACTTCGAGCAAAGGATTTGGGGAATGTGTGATATCACTGGCCTTATCTATTCATGTCCAGGCTTTGGGAAGTCTTAGAGTATATGCTTCGTGTAGAGGTGATGTACAAGTGATCAGTTGAGTGCTCCTTTGACAGGGTGATCATGTGCTAGCAGAGCCTTGGAGTTGATTATATTCGGGACCAAGTCGGAGTGGGTGAATCTCAACAACGGTCCTAGTGGATTTAAAATGTAAGTGTGGGGCCTAAGGATTTCGAGTCTGTAGTATGGTTAAGTATCGAGCTTTTGTAGCAAATTATAAAAAGGGCTTGGAGTGTTCTGTGTTATCTTCAGTCAGCGGTGTAGTATTGGAGAACTGGAAGAAAAATAACTTCGGATTCATAGAAGATTTATCAGAATGAGTGTACCAGTTGAAGATATGAGAGTGGCACAAGGAAGGTATGAGATGGTTCGTGGGTTTGAGACAATATGGTCTCGTGAAATGGGGTCACTCGGAATGAGTGCAGATTGAGTTAGTTATATTGTGAATGGAGCCATTGTTATTTCTTTGGCAAAACCATAGTAAATTTGAAGTAATTGGTTCGGTTAGCAATGGTTGAAGTGGCATGATGTTGGCAATGATCAGTTCCTTCATCATGTTAAGTTATGTATGTGATTTGTGGCAGTACGGAAGTGAATACCGGAAGAAGTATGGTAGGTTAGACCATAACTCGAGGTCTATAATTTCTGTAGTTATGGAAATTCAGTCATGTGTCGTAATGGTTCTTCTGGAATGAGTAAACCAAAAGGTCTCTATATGACAAAGTGTGTATTTTATCAGTGGTTCAAGTATTATGATAAAATTCCTGGGCTCCTGCGTATTGGTAAGATAGGTGCGGAAAACGGCATGATATTTGAAAGTTGAGAATCAAGATTTCAATTTGGTGTCAACAAGAATGTCAAGAGCTCGGATGAGCGGGGAAGGATTAAGCTGGTATTATCATTAGAGTCACTTGAGATCAGTTTCATGAGTAAGAGATCTTGCGTGCGGATTTGCAGGTTCTTGATTCGCTTTGCATCATTAGTATGGTCGGTGGTATAGATGTGCATCTTTGTTTTCTGGTACGAAAGGTCATGGGAGTTTGTCCCACGGAAATATTGTGTAAGTGTGACAGGTAGTCACTTGATTGACTGAAGGCTTAAAACCAGGTGTGGAGATTTTTGGTACTATCTCTAGTGTGAGAATTTATGCCTAAAGGGCGCTCGGTTCATTTGGTTGTGGATTGTGGAAGTTTTCTCGGAATTTGATGGTTGTTCTTGTGTGTCATGGGAAATAGTGGTTATTGTGGATCCCTGAAAGGTTATTGGCCCAATGCGGTATGATCGAAATTGACTGGTGGTCCGTGGAGGGATCTGAATATGACCGTGCACTCTGTATCAGGATAGATGTGTTGATTTCATCATACCATTGTTTATGGAGGAGTATTCAGACGTTGGATGTTATTTTGTCATTGGCTATTCCATGTAATACTGTATTGTGCCGTGTAGGTTGTGAGGCGGTTTGGGTATTCGCACTCGTATTGAGATCCCGGAGAATTTGTGGTGTTGTGAGAGAAAGAATTTCTTTTAAGATACAGGTCATCTATTGCACCTTGGTTGTGCTAGAGTTTTTTAGCATATAGCACTATTCGTCCCCCCAAGGTTTTCATAATACACTTCGCATGCTTATGGATGATATTCGAGTATTTCCTAGTTATGAGAATTTTTGCTCGGTAAGTATTTTCTTATAGATTATTATGTGTGGATCGGGTGGCATGCTGCAACGGGTATGTTGTTTTGATCGGGTTGAATAGCGCAATGATATCATGTGTGGATCGGGTTGCACGCCGCAATAGTGTGATGTTGAATATAGTTTCCCATATCTATTATTGTGTGTTTTGCTCCTCGTTTCCCGAGGAAGGTTCATAATATCTTTTCAGTTGTTTAAACTAGTTACGTGGGTTGAGTAGTTCTTTCCAGAGCTCGTTCCCTTATGTATCACATGCGAGTTTGTAGCTTGTTGGCGCATTGTTTCATTATATGAGACTTTTGGAAGTGTCTAAGGTGGCTTAGTGCCTGGACAGCTCGCACTGGGCGAGATGAGATTATTGGGCCTGGGATCAATGCGATCAGATTTATATTAGATCCGTTAAAGAGTAAATATCGATATTCGATCCAGAATGAGGTAATGGTTCTCGTCAGGGGAGGGGACTCCATGAATTGTGATTCGGCAGCTGGTTATGAATTTCTACACGTCTTTTCGTCATGGTAGTATTGAAAAAGTTGGAACAAGACTTGTTTGTTTCATGAGGTGTGTTATGGGCATCAGTTTTGTGGGATTTCGGCTATTGTTGTGAGGGTATATCATTATAGTCATGTGAATAATGCAGTGTGAATTAGGTAAGAATATACAATCATTTATTGGTACACCATGTAGTGATAGACACAGTTTTTGTGTGTTGGAAACAGACCTGGTAGAGAATTTCATATGTTGGAATTTGGTTCTAAGGCTTATATTACTATATAAAAAGGGAGGATTTTAAGGCTTTCTCGAGATAATGTGCTCAACTGGGTTGTGGTATCACGGAAAGGTGCACGAGGTGTCAAACAATTATTTTGGACAACTCTAGAGTAGTTCTTAGCACGTTCGAGGATGAATGTATGTTTAAGTGGGAGAGAATGTAATGAATCAGCCGGCCATTTCGAGATGTAGCGCATCATTCAGCGGTTTGAGGCCATAAGTAGTTTCACTTCAGGCATTATGACTTGTGCATGTGGTCGGAATTTGGAATTTCAGAAGTTCGGAGTTTATTTGGAAAGAAAGTTCTCATTTCGGAAGCTTTAAGTTGGAAGAATTAACTATGGTTGGATTTTTTAGTAAAAGACCTCGGAATCGGGATTTAAATGTTCCAACAAGTCCGTATGATGATTTTGGACTTAGGCGTATGTCCGGATCGGGATTTTGAAGGTCCGGGAGTGTTTTGGCACCTATGGTGGAAGATTGGCATTTTGAAAAAATTTCCTAAATCTGGGTTGAAGTGCATTCAATGTTATCAATGTCCGTTTTGGATTTCGAGTCTAGGAATAGATCCCTATGGTGATTCTGGTATTGGGAGTGCCTCCGAAAGTGGATTCCGAGGTCCGTAGGTTATTTTGGGGTCATTGGGGGAAAAGTTAGAAATTTGAAGGTTTTTGAGAAGTTTGATCGGGGGTGGACTTTTTGATATCGGGGTCGGATTCCGATTCCAAAAGTTAGAGTAGGTCCGTAATGTTGAATGTGACTTGTGTGCAAAATTTGAGATCAATCGGACATGATTTGATAGGTTTCGGCATCAAATGTGGAAGTTTGAAGTTCTAAAGTTCATTGAGCTTGAATTTGAGTGTGATTCATGATTTTGATGTTGTTTGATGTGATTTGGTACCTCGAGCAAGCTCGTGTTATGTTTTTAGACTTGTGTGGATGTTTAGTTTGGAGTCCCGGGGCTCGAGTGAGTTCCAGAGTAGCTTCAGAGTGTTTTGTGAAGAAAGTTGGATTGCTGGTTCTGGTGTGATCACATTTGTAATGTATTGATCGCAAATGCGACTATCTCATTTGCAAAGAAATGTTTGAATTTGCAAGCGAGGGCTGCTGAGGGAATAGATCGCATTTGCGAAGAAATGATCGGTTTTGCGAAGCCTGGAGAGTTCGCATTTGCAGACTTTGTATCTCATTTGCTGGAGGCCAGGTCTGTCAGGGGTCGCATTTGCGATGCTTTCGTCGCATTTGCGAACCCCTTGTTGCAAATGCGACATTAACGACTTGAGCCCTGGGCTTTTTATTCCGAGACATAGCTTATTTCCCTCATTTCCCACTTGGACTTAGGCGATTTTGAGAGCATTTTGAGAAGGGGTTCCATCATCATCAATAGGTAAGTGATTTCTTCTAGTTATGAGTTAAATACAATAAATACAAGGATTATATATGGATTTAAACATGAAAACTTGTAGTAATTTTGGGATTTTGAAGAAACACCTAGAAATTGTTTTTTTGGATTTTGACCGCGAATTTGGCCATGGAAATGGAAATAAATTATATATTTGAGTTCATGGGTTATGGGTAAATTTTATCTTCGAAAATTTTCGGAATTAGGGCACGTGGGCCTGAGGGAGATTTCTATCGACTTCTCGAGCAGAGTTGAAAATTGATGTAAATAGGATTATAACGAGTATTAGAGTATATATTTATGGAATTGTTCAATATGTGACTAGTTTTGAAGCGTTGGGCATCGATTTGAGTTGTTTGAAGAGCTTGGGAGCCGGTTATGGGACTTCAGAGCGAGGTAAGTCTTCTTTCTAACCTTGTAAGAGGGAATTAACACCATAGGTAAAATAATTCAATATGTGCTTTTATTTGTGGGGGCTACATACGCACCAGGCGACAAGAGTCTATGCGTAGCTACTATTATGCTTAAGTCCGGGCAGTGTAGGACCCAAATCATGCTATGCTTGCGATATATGCAACTTTATTTTTAACATAAATTGCATAAATCATATGGTACTTGGAAAAAGAAATCTTTAAAAGGTTAAACTACATTTTCTTGACTGTTGGATGAAAAATTGGCATTTCATTGGATAAATGCACCTTAATAAATTCTTAATTTGGTTGTTTGAATGTTTTTATCTTTTATGGAGCGGGCCGAATGCCTCGGCATATTAAATAGATGCATATATGGTTCGTGCCTTTAGACACTCGGCAGTGCACATTTTATATTTATGTGTTGGAGCGGGTCGTACGACCTCGGCATTGTTTGCGCATATTACATCTTTGAAATCCATAATATTTGCTACTGCTTCATTGGCTTGAAATATAAATTGTTAAACGATGAAACCACAGATGGAATTTTCTAAATAATAAAGGAAATTTTTAGTTACTTATTGATTATTGAGCCTCCCGCTATTTTATATAATTCATGCCTAATTAAACTATCGGTACTATAATATTAGCCCATAGTGAGTGTCGGAGTTCACCCCTCACCACTACTTCTTCGGGGTTAGGCGGGATACTTACTGGGTACGCATTAATTTACATACTCATACTACACTTTCTGCACATTTGGTGCAGGTGCATTTATGATTAGCGGCCTTGTAAGAGCAGAGGACTGTGTATACGGAGACTTAGGATAGCTGCCCTTCCTATTACGACCGCATCCAGCAGAGTCTCCTTCAGAGTATTTATATCATTTCTTTCCTGTCCAAAATTTGTATTCCGGACAGATGTTGTATTTGATTTATTTCCTAGTTGATGCTCATGCACTTGTGACGCCGGGTTTGGGGCGATTATGGGTTGCACTGTATTGATATTGTTGTAAAATATTATTATTCACTCTGTAACTTCCATCTTTTACTGTTTAATTAAAGGAAAAATATAATTTCTAAATTATTAAAACGAGGAAAAAATTAAGTATTTATTTTTGGCTTGCCTGACAGTGGTGTCCGGCGCCATCACGACCTTTAATGGATTTTGGGTTTTGACATCAGTAGTGAATCTTGTTGGTATTTCCCTATTGCTGCACTTGTCTTTGGTTGTTTTGTATCCTTAGCATATCATTCCTTGATTTCTCCATTGTGCATTATTTGCTTTAGTTCCGAGTAGCTAATCTGGATATGTTATTATTGTTTTAATTTTATTGCTTTCATTACTACACTGCCATATACCGGTACAATTTCTTTTCTTATTTATTCCAGTAGGGTCTTAACTTTACCTCGTCACTACTCTACCGATGTTAGGCTTGGGACTTACTAGGTACCACTGTGGTGTACTCATTCTACACTTCTACACATCTTTTTGTGCAGATTCAGGTATTTCCTACTAGACCAGGCATCAGTGAGTTGAGTCCATACATGGAGACCTCAAGGTACACCTGCCAGCATCCGCAGGCCTCGAAGTCACCCTCTATCTACTTTTATATTTTCCTTCTTTCACTAGTTACAGTTGTATAGGGATGACTATGATACGATTGTAGAGCTTGTGACTCGATATCACTAGGATTTGGGAAAATTATATATGTTGAGCAGTGAAGTTTATTCTATATAGATATTGAGTATTTGAGATTTTATTTTCTATTTCAGTTATATTCCACATGTTTGTTAGGCTTACCTAATCTTAGAGACTAGGTGTCATCGCGTCATCGTATGGAAGAAAATTGGGGTCATGACAAGGTGATATCAGAGCTATTGGTTCATAGGTGCTATGAGTCACAAGCAAGTTTAATAGAGTCTCGTGGATAGATACGGAGACGTTTGTACTTATATTTGGGAGCCTACGAAACTGCTAGGAAAAGTTTCACTTCTTTGATTCCTTATCTTGCGAATTTGTTGTCTTCGAAATTCTAAATCTCTATCTTTCTATGCTCTCACTGATGGTGATAACACATACAACTAGATCTGATGATCAGACACCCGCGCTCCCTACTAGAGTCACAAGAGGTCGGGGTTGTGGCAAAGGCCAAGAAGGGGCACATGGTGCAGCCAGAGCACCTACTAGAGCTTTGATGGAGGAGCCAATGTTTAGTGCACCTCTTGCACGGGGTGATTTCAGTGGTCAGTCTAGCCGACTAGGCCCAAGCTAGTTCCAGCAGCCACGTCTCTGAGAGCTTTTTTGAGTGTGGTGACACTCGTCATAAGGTTAAGGATTGCCCCAGACTCGGGAGCGTGCACTGCCACCGACTACTCAGACTCCGCGTATTCCACAGGGTCCTTAGGATTCTTTGGTTGTGGTTACCACACCAGTTGCCACTCCAGCTACACAGCCAGCCAGGGGTTAAGGTCGGGCAGGCAGAGGTCTCCCTGGAGGGGGAGCAGGACAAATGTTATACTCTTCCTACTATGATGGAGGCAGTTGCATCCAACTCAGTTATGACAGGTATTGTTCTAGCTTGTCAAAAAAATGCACTAGTCTTATTTAATCCATCCACGTATTATTATGTATCATCTTACTTTGCTCCATGTTTGGGTATATCTCGTAATTTTTTGAGTTCTCCCGTCCGTATTGTTCCGATTTTTCATAGAGATGCACCAATCCTATTTAATCCAGGCTCCTGTTATTCCTATGTATCATCTTACTTTGCTTCATATTTGGGTATATCCCATGACTCTTTGAGTTCTCCCGTTTATGTGTCCAAACATTTGGGAGATTTCATTATTTTTGGTCGTGTGTATCGGTCATGTTTATTTGCTCTTGGTGGTTTTGAGACTAGAGTCGACCTATTGTTAGTTAGTATGGTAGATTTTGATTTTATCTTGGGTATAGACTGGTTGTCGCTCCATCATGCTATCCTTGATTTTCACGCCAAGACACTATCATTGGCTATGCCAGGTTTTTCGCGATTGGAGTGGAGAGGTATTTTATATTATGTTCCTAGCAAGGTGGTGTATGTCCTTAAGGCACAACGGATCATTGGGAAGGGGTATGACGCATATCTAGCCTTTGTGAGAGATGTTAGTGTTGATACTCTTATCATTGAGTCAGTTCTGGCAGCGAGGGTTTATATAGATGTATATCCGGTGGATCTTCCGGGCATGCCACCCGCCAAGGATATCGATTTCGGTATTGATTTGTTAACGGGCACTCAACCAATTTCTATTCCACCATCGCATGGCCATAGTAGAGTTGAAGGAGTTAAAGGAGTTGTTTCAAGAGTTGCTTGATAACGGTTTCATTCAGCCCAATGTATCACCTTGGGGTGCTCTGGTCTTGTTGGTAAAGAAGAAGGATGGTTCTATACCGCATGTGTATTGATTATCAATAGTTGAATAAGGTTACAGTGAATACAGGTATACATTGCCATGCATTGATGACCTATTTGATTAGCTACCAGGTGCCAGAGTGTTCTAAAAGATTGATTTGCGGTCAGGATATCATCAATTGAAGATTTGCAAGATATGTCGAAGACTGCCTTCAAGACTCGATATGGTCATTACGAGATCCTTGTGATGTCATTTGCACTGACCAACGCCCCAACAACATTCATGCACTTAATGAACAGTGTATTCTAACCTTATCCTGACTCATTCATCATTGTGTTTATTGATGACATTTTGGTGTACTCACGGAGCTGGGAGGATCATGAGCAGCATATGAGGACCGTGTTCCAGACCTTGAGAGAAAAAAATGTATGCCAAATTTTAAAACCGTGAATTTTGGCTTGATTCGGTGGCATTTTTGGGTCATTTAATGTCAAGTGAGAGGATCTAGGTACACACGAAGAAGATTGAAGGAGTGTAAAGTTAGCCTAGACCGTCTTTATCTATGGAGATCTGGAATTTTCTTGGTTTGGTAGGGTATTACCGTCAATTCTTAGAGGGTTTCTCATATATTGATGCACCTATGACCAGATTGACCCAGAAGGGTACTCCGTTCAAGTGGATCTAGGAGTGTGAGGAATTTCAAAAGATCAAGATTTCTTTGAGTATAGTCTTAGTGTTGGTGTTCCATAAGGGTTCGGGGCCTTATACTGTGTACTGTGATGCGTCGCGTGTTGGCCTCGGCATGGTGTTGATACAAGATAGTAGGGTGATTGCCTATGTGTCTAGACAACTGAAGTTGCATGAGAAGAATTATCTTATCCATGACTTTGAGTTAGCAGCTATTGTTCATGCCTTGAAGATTTGGCGATACTATTTGTACAGTGTCCCTTGTGAGGTCTATACCGACCACCAGAGTCTACAACATCTGTTCAAATAGAAGGATTTTAACTTGCGGTAGCAGATATGGATAGAGTTGCTTAAGGATTATCATATCACCATTCTATATCATCCCTTAGAAGGCCAATGTGGTGGCCGATTTCTTGAGTTGAAAGGTGGAGAGCTTAGGCATCTTAGCATATCTACCGGCAGCAGAGATGCCATTAGCATTGGATTTTAGGCCTTGGCCAACTAGTTTGTCAGATTGGATATTTTTGAGCCGAGTCAGGTTTTGGCTTATGTGGTCTCTCGATTTTCCCTATATGATTGTAGGAGAGAGCGTCAATATGATGACCCCCATGTGCTTGTCCTCAAGGACACAGTTCAGCACGGCGATGCCAAGGAGGTCACTATTGGGGATGATAGTGTGTTATGGATTCATAGTAGGCTATATGTGCCCAATGTCGATAGTTTGCATGAGTTGATTATTTAGGAGGCCCAAAATTCGTGGTACTCCATTCATCCGTGTGCCGCCAAGATGTATCGTACTTGGGGAAACACTATTGGTGGATGAGAATGAAGAAAGACATAGTGGAGTATGTAGCTCGATACCTAAATTGTCAACATGTGAAGTATTAGCATCAGCAGCCAGCTGGATAGCTTCAGAGTCTAGATATTCCAGAAGGGAAATGGGAGCGGGTTACTATGGATTTTGGCGTTGGACTCCTGTAGACTTAGAGGAAGATCGATGTAGTATGGGTCATTATGGATAGGTTGACCAAGTCGGCTCATTTCATTCCAGTGGTGAGTACTTATTCTTCAGAGCAACTGACTCAAGTCTATATTCATAAGATCATCGGGCTTCATGGTGTGATGGTATCCGTCATCTCTAAACGGGTTTCCAAGTTTACATCGCCATTTTGGAGGGTCGTATAGCGTGAGTTAGGCATGCGGGTGAAGTTGAGTACAACATATCATCCTCAAAAGGACGAGCTGTCCGAGTGCACTATTTAGATATTAGAGAACATGGTCCGTGCGTGTGTTATGGAGTTTAGGGGTTCTTGGATCAGTTCTTTCCGCTTGTTGAGTTTCCTCATAACAACAGCTACCAGTCGAGAATTCAGATGGCTCCGCATGAGGCCTTGTATGGGAGGCGGTGTCGATCTCCGGTAGGTTGGTTTGAGCCGGCTTAGGCTAGGCTATTGGGTACAGACTTGGTTCTGGATGCTTTGGAAAAGGTTAAATTGATTCAGGATCGACTTAGCACAATCCAATCTTGACCAAAGAGTTATGCAAATCAGAAGGTTCATGATGATGCATTCATGGTTGGGAAGCAGGTCTTACTCTGGGTTTTGCCTATGAAGGGTGTTATGAGGTTCGAAATGAAGGGTAAAAATTTGAGTGCTAGGTATATACGAACTTTGAGATTTTTGAGAGGATTGGAGAGGTGGCCTACATGCTTGCACTACCAGCTAGTCTAGCTGCAGTTCATCCAGTATTCCATGTTTCTATGCTCCTGAAGTATCAGGGTGATCCATCTCATGTGTTGCATTTCAGCTCAACCTAGTTTGACAAGGATTTGTCATATGTTGAGGAGCCGGTGTCCATTTTGGACAGGTAGGTTCGAAAGTTGAGGTCATAGAACATTGCTTCAGTGAAGGTTTAGTGGAGGGGTTAATCAGTCGAGAAGGCGAGTTGGGAGACAGATCATGATATTCGTAGCCGATATCCTCATCTTTTCGCCACTTCAGGTATGCCTCTATACTCGTTCGAGGTAGAACGTTTGTTTTAAGAGGGGGAAGATGTAACAATCCGACCGGTCATTTTGAATATTTTAGCCTTGATCCCATATTTATTGCCTCATCTATGTTGTATGATGGTTATCTGACCTGTCGAGGGTGCTTGATTTTGGTTCGGGTGAGTTTCAAAGTGAAATGGGACACATAGTCCCTAAGTTGGAGGTTTAAGTTGTAAGAGTTAACAGTAGTTTGACTTTTATGTAGATGACTCAGGAATAGGTTTTGATGGTTCCAATAGTTCTGTATGGTGATTTCAGATTTAGGAGCGTGTCTGGATGGTGATTTGGAGGTCTGAAGGTAATTTCGGCGTGACCTGGCGAATGTCGGAAAGTTGAAGGTTTGGATGGTTAGTAAGTTTGAACAGGAGTTGAATTTATTGATATCGGGGTCAGAATCTGATTTCTGGAGTTGGAATAGGTCAGTCATTTAATTTATGACTTGTGTACAAAATTTTAAGTCAATCAGAGTTGTTTTGGTATGAATCGGCATTGGTTTCGAAATTCAGATGTTCATAGTTTCATAGGCTTGAATCGGGGTAGAGATTCGTAGAATCGATATTATTATATGTGATTTTTGGCGTCGAGTAGTCCCGTTATGTGTTTTGGGACTTTTGGTATATTCGGATGAGGCCCTAGGGATGATTCAGATTGAATCCTGATAAATTTTGGACTTACCCTCTTTGTCGAAGTCCCAGGCATGTTGGTGTCATCGCACCTGTAGAGGAATTGACTGCAGGTGATGAATCGCGCGTGCGAAAGGTGAAGCGCAAAAGTGCAAAGGAGAGACCAGTGATGGGCTCGCATGTGCGAACACCTGGGCACAAATGTGCATCCACAGGCGCAACCATTTCTTCCGCAGAAGCAGAATTAGGGGAAGGCCCTTTAGGCAGGACCGCAGATGTGGTAGATTCTCCGCAGAAGCGGGCTCGCAGGTGCAAGCCCTTGACCACAAAATCAGAATCCCTGGAGTTAAGTGGGATTTGAACGGAAACTTGAGGTTGGATTTGAGTAATTCGTGCATGGTTGGACTCGCTATCGAATGGGGGTTCATCTTTTGTAATTTTGGTCAGATTGCGTGACGCGGTCCCGGGTTGACTTTCTGAGTAGACGTTTTACTTTTTTGCAAAGACCGTACTTTTATTCTTTGAAATCATTTCCTATAGTTTATATTTATATTATGAAGTTGGTTTGGCTATATTCGAGCAATTCAGAGTTGGATAATCAACATAAAGGCCTACTAGTTGACTGAGTAGCGTGTTTGGAGGTAAGTGTCTTGCCTAACTTTGTGTGGGGGAATTACTCCTTAGGATTGGTGTTTTTTTTGTGATAATTGTGATGGATGGGAGTCGTGTACGCAAGGTTACGACTATGTACACGGGCTAAATGTGGAAATTTACTAATTTTAGCTATGTAGATTTTTCGTGCCTTAATTGAGTTATCTTAACATGTTATATTCATCATCATTAGTCTATTTTCACATGTTCTACTTGTCTTATCTCGTACTTTCTAATTGCTCTACATGTTTAGTTGAAGTTCTTGCTTCCTTTATTCTGTATTCATTGTTTAATCGTTGAACTCTTTACTTGAAATTTTAATTCATGGAATATATTATTGTTGAAATTGGTTTTATATTATAAAGGCCACGATTCGCATTAAGGCAAAGTGTTAAGTTGTGAAATACTGTTCTTGTTGAGTTATTCACTATCGGTTATTATTGTGTACATTGTGGTGGATCCATGGGCTCTTTATTGTGAAAATATTGTTATTGTTTGTTTTTGTGGCAAGTTATGATATTGGGCACTTGAGGTGCAATCTGTGATACGTTGTGATATTGATACGCATGCGGCGGTATAAGGTTTTGGGGTTGAAACGCATGTGGTGAGATAAGGTGGGCTTGATACGCGTGGCTAGTATGGGAACTACTAGATGCCATGCGGTTTGATAAATTGGGCTAAAACACGGGATGCTATTTCGTGAAAATGATTTTAAAACTAAATGCAAGGCTCCCGAGGTGATATAAGGAAAGATTGTGATTTATTCTTGTGATTTGAGACTATGAGGTTGTACCTCAGTAGTGACTCTTGTTGGTATATCCATATTGATGCACTTGTATTTGGTTTTTTTGTTTCCTTGGCATATCATATCTTGATTTCAAAGTGTTTCATTATTTGCTTCACTTCCATGTAGCAAACCCAGATATGTTATTATTGTTTCAATTTCATTGTTGTAACGACTCGGCTGATCGTTATGAGATCTAGCACGTCGTTTGGCAGTTTGAGGCCTTGAGTAGCTTCAGTTCATGTATTACGACTTGTGCGCGCGGTCGGAATCGAACTTCGGGAAGTTCAAAGTTGATTCAGATGGAGAATGCTGATTTTGGAAGCTTTACATTGAAAGAATTGACTAAGGTTTGACTTTTGAGCTAACGACTTCGGAATCGGGATTTGAAGGTTCCAATATGTGAGCATGTGATTTTTACTTGTCGTATCGTCCTATAAAAATCCCAATAAATCAATGGATTTCATGAATTTTTGTTGATTTTTCGGTAATTAATTGTGAATCACTTGCGTTGTTTGTATACCCATAATTCATTTTTTTTTTAAAATTATCAAAATTTCGCGTTATCAAGGAATTATGAAGTTATGATTAATTAAATCATAAATGAACGACGATTATCTAACATAATGTAGTCTTTAATAACTAATTTCCACGGAAATTAATTCGATAAATCATAGATTTAATTAAGAATATATAATTGGTTATCTTATTCTTAATTAATGTGTGAATGGACGAAAATGAGGTTTAAAATTAATTGCTACATTTTTTGGATTAAATTAGAGTTTAATTTAATTAGATTAATTAAGGTAATTAGCCAAGAAAAAAGAAAGTCGGACCTGGGCCAAGAAAGACCTAGGCCCAACCCCATTTCTACACGTTCTGACAGCCTAGTCCAAACCCCTCACCCGGCCTGCCCCAGCTTAACCAAAATGACGCCGTTTTAGGCCCAGTTCAATCCCAACCATTGATTTGTCTATGATCCAACGGACCGGAACTGGCCATCCTTTCCGTATTTAAGTGTCCAAACCCCACCCCATACCCCCATTTCGATCTGAACCCAACCCCAACCTCAAACCCTAGCCTCCCTATCTCCTTCATCTCTCTCAAACTCTAACCTAAACCCTAGCCGCCCCTGAAACCCCACCGCCGTCCGGCCACCATAACCACTCCAATCAACCCCAAATCTCTACCAGTCAACCACCATTACCTCCTCTATCACCTCCCGTTATCAACTCCCTGAAAAACCGATGGACTTGCTTGGGTTTCAGATCTAAGAATCTGAAAACCCCCAAAATTTCTCCCCGGCCGATTCGAGGGCAACCAATGGGTTAGACCTTCATGGGTCGATTGTTCTTAACTAGAGCAATCGATTCATGAAGGTTTAATTCATTTTTCTTTAAAACCCCCATCAGATCTGGTAAGGTCCAGTGACCCCCTCCTCTTTCCCGGCCAAAAAACCCTTTCTACGGGTATCCCCCTTCCCTTTCTAACTGTTTTGGTTTGAACCTGTCTAGATTTAGTTGTTTTTGTGAAAGATCTGTGTAGATATGTTGTTTTCTCCCCCATCTGTGTATATTTTCTTCTTGTCGTTTCAATTTTAAGCATGTTTCATGACTTTTGTTCTTGTCATACTAGGTAATTAGGTTTTCCCTGTAAATCATACCTCCTGAATTAGGTTTCATCATTGACTGCATATATGATTTTTCTGTTTTGATTCACATTGTTTTCGATTGATGTAGTACTTAACACATTATGCAATTCCGAACTGTTTTGCAACCATGATTAATCATTTTTAGGTTTTCCTGTTAGTCACCATTGATTTACTAAAGATTATAATTATTTGATTCATGCTTAGTTTGTTTTAGACTGCCTTCACTGTCGCTCCTTCCCACCTTCAATTGATTGTTTACTCTAGTTCATCTTCTGAGTTTAGTGTAATCTAGGGTTAACCATCCACCCTGACTAAGCAATTAAATAATAATCTAATTAGACAATCATACACAACTAATTGAGTATCCATGTGAACTAAATAACAGTATACTTGATCTAAGTCTGAGAAGTTTAAAGTAATTGATTAATCTGAAATTAAACAACCCTTGATAAGGCAACAAAGTTTAGCTAGTAATTAATTAAATTAGAATAGAATTACTTATTACCTAATTAATAACCTAGCTAACTTTCTTTAATCGAACTAAGATCCTAGAATGACCAAAATAGTTTAAAAGTTCAGTTTCATAGGATTAACCACTCAATTGACTAAGAGTTAATGGATAAGCCTAATTACACCTAATGAAATTGTTTCAACCAATTAGCTACTGATTTTAATTCAAATGGTAATCAATTTGAGTTTAAATTAATTAGGCAATAAGTCACACTTAACTAGTAGACTTAATTTTTAAATCAGCTAAACAACATAGTTAGATAACTAGTTAAGATCAATTAACTAAGTTTAAGAATAATTGATTCACTTAGTCTCGCATTTGAATGATTCCAACTTCTTCAATCTAGAAATTAACTTAGGTAGCTTCTTAAAATATGTGTAACTAAAAATAAAATTTGTTTAAAACAATTAGCTTGAGGGTAATGGACTAAAGCAGATTCACTTAGTTTAATTAAATTAACCTAAGTTTAAGAAAACTGGTTTGACTAACCTCCTTTAAGTTTAATTAAATTGTTGATTTAATGACTTAAACATAGTAAGTAGTATGAAAGCCAACTCTAGGCATTTAATCAACTAATCTTCATTTAATTGACTCAACCTTAGTTAAGAACAATTAGTTGTCACCCAAAAGAACCTTCTAGATTAGATAAATATCAGGAAATCAGATACTTAGGGATAGAAAGGTAATCTCAAGGGCTGGAATGTTCTGGAAGGTACAGTTGTCCCAAAAGGATAGGGTTGAAAGCTGTACCTGTAACCTTTTCAGCTCATTTAGGATAGGGAATATGCTAAGCATATCCTATCCCAAATGTCCTTATATATACACACACCTTTTACCACTAGGGGAGATTTTTTAGACTCTTCTCTGAATTCTTTGGACTGAAAAATACAACTTTGACTACTAAAAACATGGAAAACAGAAGCAAAAAGGGTTTACAGTAGGAGTGGGAAACAATCTGAGCTTAGGTTGTCTTGTAGCTGTAATCTTCTATCCTAGAAGACTTGGTTTTGGTTGCTGTTCTTATTCAATCATTTGGGTATTCAAAAAATCATCTTTCCCTGGGTTTTCTCTACTGTGGGTTTGCTATTTGTTGTTGCTGGGCTTTCTCTTCTTTTATGCTGACTCCCATTGCTTGACCATTATTTGGTCAAGTTTTTCTATTGTTGTCTTACTCTAAAGGTATGTAAAACTGAGTTTTTTTTTATGAAATATCAAAAAATGTGAAATATGTTTGCCCTTCCTCCATGAATCTGTACTTCTATCTGTTTAGACCCGTTTCTATATACACTTATATGCATGTATGGGGAGTAACACATTATGTTTGTTCAGTTTCTCTAAATCTCTGAATTTTACATAAGTTTGTTTTAGAACTGTCTGTTATATGACTGTGCAATCAATGTTTGGGTTGGAAAATAGTATCAAAGGGTAATGAACTTAACCTCTAATGGTTAAGTTCATCCTATAAAGATGCTTAAATTCTGGTCTGGTTTAGGTTTAAATATCTAAATATTGTTATGAAACAGCACTAGGGTAGATGAATTTGACCCTCTATAATGGTCAAATTCACCCCATCTTAGGTGCTTAAACAGTAGTTTGTCANTAATGCTTTTATTTGTGTCCATTTGATCAATAAAGGGACTCAGATAGCAAGTATCTATAGAGATCTACACTTAGTTTAATGTGGCATTATGAGATGGAAAGTCTGACCCATTCATGGTCATATTCACCCAATAATAATGCATAAACAGTTGTAGAGTAATTAGATTATCGTTACAAAGGTATTAGGACATGAATCTGAACCCAATAAATGGTCAGAATCATGTCTTAAGAAATGCCTAAGGAATGTGTCTATCAAGTCAGTCGTCTGGTTGCTAAGAAAAATAGCCAGAAGAATATGGATTATCAGCTCACACAAAAGCAACAATGAATCTACACCATTCTTTTGGGTTATATTTACATTTACTATTGGGAATGTACAGTAGAAAACAAGGATGTAATAAATTAATTTTCTTATGCATCAGCTGCAAAGAACGGACTGAACTAAAATTACATTCGGTTTATGTCTTTTTTATTTCATAAAGCTAAGTCAGCTTTTCCTTTTGATAATTACTGTTATTATCTGTTTATGGTCAAAAACCCCTTCCCTTTTTTTTGTAAAACCTCAATATAAACGTGTGATTGAAAGAGTTCATCTTGAGAGCTCCAGATTTGAAAAAATGCTTGCTTTTCTTCACAAAAATTCCTGCGATTTTACACAAGATAACAAAAAAGGAAAAAATCATAGCTTTCAAACTGTCTGGTGAATAGGTATAAAGTTTATGGTTCAAAGGCGCTCGTATGAAGCTTATAAACACCTTATATCCAGTAATGCTTAAGAAAAAATGTAAATAGAAATCTGCCTCTTCCATTCGCCTTATATGTTCTGGAATTTTCTGAGTTTGCAAATACTGTAACGTGTGCAAAACCGTCAAATAAAGTTCAGTAGATATGAAATTAAATAGCATAAATTTAATTCATTTAGGAATCCATTAAAGACTGCACCATAGTTATATATGGTCATTTGACTGTTTAAATAAATGATTTGCAAATTAATATTTGGACTCTCTCTATATGATGGCATGACTTTCGTTATAGATGCGTAGTTTCCTATCCTTTTTTTTGTAAACTAGCCACGATTAGGATTGGCCAAAAGAGTTGAAACAATTTTGGGCTATGGCTCCAAAAGAGTTGAAACAATTTTGGGCTAAAATATGGCCATAGCCCGAAACATGTCGTCTTTAGTGAACATCATTTAGGCAGTCTTTTAGGAAGAACAAGACCTTTAGCTTGAAACTTGATAAAAAATTAAATATTATACCAAAGCTACCATAACTTGCACTCAGGAGTGGCAACTCATGCCCCCGACCCTCAACTCCGAACATCAATAAAATGTGCATAGCAACCATGGGTGCATTTCATGTGACGTGTTTGTTGTGTGCTCAAAAACAACAAGTGCACGCCATCGTGACTTGTCTAAGATAAATCTATAAACGCCCTAATTGATCTTAAAACTAAAATTCTCCTTCAAATAGAAAACATAAAGAATACTCAAACATCGCCTCAAATAGGCATTATAAAACCGTCACGATCATAGTCTTGACTACTTAATCTACACTCGGGTGCGACAACTCATGTCCCCGTCTTCAACTTCAAATTATAATAAAAATCACATGTTGTAATTATGGGTGCATTTCATGTGGCGTAGTTATAATGTGTCCAAAAGACAAACAAGTGCACTCCATCGTGACTTGTTTCAAGATAAATCCATAAATATTAAAAGCGGTTGAAAATTAAAATGGCTAAATGCACAATAGGCTAAAATATATAAATAATCAGACAATTTAGGCCAAATATTAATAGTTAAGCGACCGTTCTAGAACCACGGAATTCGGGAGTGCCTAACACCTTCTCCCGGGTTAACAGAATTCCTTACTCAGATTTCTGGTCGCAGAAAAATCAAAACAGAGTCAAAGTTTCCTCGGTTTAGGATTCTAAAACAAAACGGTGTCCCGGAGCAGCGTCAAAAATCCGGGTGGCGACTCAGAAAACTAAAATAAATCCCAAATCCGAATAATGTCACTTAAAGTGGAAAAGCTCCCTTATTACCCTTCATCAATTCGGAGGGTAGTGGAAAAAGGAGGTGTGACACAATAGGCGTATGATGATTTTGGACTTTGGTGTATGTTTGGGTTGAGTATCGGGTGGTCCGTAAGCACTTCGGTGCTTATTATGGAAGGTTGGCATTTTGAAGGTTTGAGAATTTCATAGGTTTGGTTTGAAGTGGATTTTGATATTATCGATGTTCGTTTGGGGTTCCGAGCCGTGGAATATGTCTGTAACATGATTTTTGACTTGCACGCAAATATTGGCGTTGTTCCGGAATGATTTCATATGATTCATACGCTTTCGTCGAAGTTGGAAGTTTGAAAGTTTAAAGAAAGGTTTCGATCGATGATTCGTAGTTTGGATGTTGTTTGGCGTGATTTGAGGCTTCGACTAAGTTCGTATGATATTTTGGGATATTTTGTATTTTGTTAAGACCCAGAGTGGCTGGGGTGAGTTTCGGACGAGGTTCAGATTGAGCTTAGCCTTGTTGAAGTTGCTGGGATTTTATTGTTGCTGGTGTTATCGCTTCTGTGAATCCTTGGTCGTAGATGCAACTTTGCTGAAGCGAGATAAAGGTCGCAGAAGTTGCTAGGTAAGGGGCAAGGGAGCGATCGCTGGTGTAATGAATTTCCTGCACCTGCATGATCGCGGTTCCAGTCTCGAGCAATGTAGAACTGATGGGAAGCACAGAAGCGCAATGGTGGCTCGCACCTGCATTTGCACAGAAGCGGACATTCTGCCACGGGTGCTATGGAGCGGCTGGGCAGTGCACTTCATAGAAGCCAGCTTTGTCTCGCAAACTCAAACTCGCATGTGCAACAAATTGGTCCGCATGTGCAAAAGTCGATGGGCAATGATGTGTTTTAATCCGAGATTTAGCCCATCTGTCACAAATTTTCATTTGGTTGGGCGATTTTCGGAGCTCTTGGAGGGAATATTTTCATCATCTATGTCAAGGAAAGTAATTCCCCCATATTGTGAGTTAAGTACATGGTTTATATATGGATTTAAACATGGAAATTAGTAGAAATTGTGAGATTTTGAAAGAAACCAAGAAATTGGTATTTTTTGATTTTTACCACGAAATTTGACATGGAATTGGGATTAAATCATATATTTGGGTTTGTAATGTTATGGTTAAAGTTTATCTTCGAATAATTTTGGAATCCGGGCACGTGGGCTTGAGGGTTGACTTTATTGACCTGTCGAACGGAGTTGGGAATTGTTAAAAATTGTTAAATTGTAAGAACTGGAGTATATTAGGGCATGAGATGGTTCATGGGTATTGAGATGATGTGGTATCATGAATTGGGTCACTCGGGATGAGTTTTGCTGGGTCAATAGTAAATTAGGAGAAGTTGGAGTCGGTTAGTTATGGTTGAATCAGCATGATTGTGGCAACGATCAGTTCCTTCGAGGTGTTAAGTTATACATGTGGTTTGTGGTTGTACGTGAGGGCTTGATAGCCACCATAATATTATTGAATTGGGAGGTATTTGATTCAAATGGACTTGTTGTCTAAATGGATTACCAGAAGATTTATGGCAGTTTAGACCACGACTTCAGGTTTGTATTTTATGCGGTTATGGGAATTCAGTCGCGTGTTGCAATTCTTCTGAAGTGACTTAAATGAAAGGTTTCTAGATGATGAAGTGTTTATTCTACTGGTGGTTTAGGAGTTATGATGAAATTCTTGTACTCTCGTGTAGCAGCATGGTATGTGCAGCGGGCGGTATGGAAATTTGGAGGTTGAGGACCAAGGTTGAGGTTTGGTGTTGTTAAGAATGTCACGATCTCGGAGGAGGGGGAAAGATTTAAGATGGTTAGAGTATGCTGGCATTATTTTCGGGTAATCTGAGGATAGTTTGTTTGTGGAAGAAGTTTGGGTATTGAAATGCAGATACTTGACTAGCACTATGGATGTAACATGGTCGATGGCCATTGATGTTAGGAGTTTACTACTTGGTACGGAATGTTGTGGGGGTATATCCCACGAGAAGATCTTATTCATGTGACATGTTAGTCATTTTATTGTTAGAGGTTTGAATCACGTATGGAGATTTTGGGACTATCACCAATGGGAGAGGCTATGACTGAGAGACGCTATATTCCTTTGGTTATGGGCTGTAAGAGTTTTTTCCGGATTAGACAGCTGCATGTGTGTGTCATTAATAGGTCCATTTTGGATCCTTGAAAGGTTGTTTTCCCATTATGGGATGATCAAAATTAGCTTGGGGTCTGTTGGTGGGTCTAATGTGAATGTGTGCTCTACATGTGGTCGGATGTGTTCATTCTTCCTAGCATTGCTTATGGAGGAGTCGTTGAACATTGGGTGTTATTCCCATCATCAGCTATTCCATGTAATACTCTATTATGCCAAGTGGGGTTGTGAGACGACTTGATTATTTCACACATGTCTTGTGGTCCAATGTAGCTCGTGGTGTTATATGAGTAGGATAGCTCTCGAGATGCAAGTCATTCATTGCACCTTAGTCGTGCTTGGGTTTCGTAGCGTATGTCACTATCTATCTCCCCAAGGTTGTACTTTTGCACTTGGCGTGCTTGTGGTCAATATTTGGGTATTTCGTAGGTATAATCATTATGGCTAGATGAGTACTTCCTTATTTATTGTTATGTGTGGACCGGGTGGCACGCCGCCATGGGTATGTTGTTTAGATCGGGTTGCATGCTGCAATAGTATCATGTGTGGATCGAGTTGCACACCGCATAAGTGAGATGTCGAGTACGGTTCCCTATATCATTTCTTGTGTATTTTGTTTCTCATTCTCTAAGAAGAATTCATACAATATGTTTGACTGTTTTATTCGTTACGTGGGCTGGGTAGTTCTTTTCTAGGGTTCGTTCTTCCTTATGTGTCATATTCAAGTTGTATCTTGTTGGCGCATTGATGGCGCCATATGAGATTTTGGTCAGTGTTTAAGGTGACTCATTGCCGGAGCAGCTTGTACTGGGTGAGACGATGTTATTGGGTTTAAAATCGGTGCGATCGGATTTATGCGGTATATTAAAGAAAAAATGTCACTATTCACTTCAGAATGAGGTAATTGTTCTTTTCGAGAAAAGGACTTCCATGAGTTATTGATTTAATTGGTGGTTATGAGTTTGTGCACATCTCTTCCATCGTTGCAGTATTATGAGGATTGAAATCGAGCTTATATGTGTTTTGAGGTATACTACGGCTGTCGGGACAGGTAGCCTTGGGCAAATGCGTCATGCGGTGTGTTTTATGATGTCAACATGAGTACATGTCAGCATGAGTGCATGATTATGTATGGGTTTAGCGTGTAGAAATTGATATGGTGTATGCATGTTAGAATCAGGTCTAGTAGAGATATTCGGAGATTGGAATTTGGTTCTAAGGCTTATTGACTAAATAAAAGGAACGATCTTCAGTCTGGCTCGAGCTAATGTTCTCAACTATGTTGTGGTGGCACGTGTAGGTGCACAAAGTGTTGAACAACGACTTTGGACAACTCTGGAGCAGTTCTTGACACGTTCGAGGATGAACGTATGTTTAAGTGAGGGAGAATGTAACTACCTGACCACTCGTTTTGAGCTCTAGCACGCCGTTTAGCAATTTGAGGCCTTGAGTAGCTTCACTTCATGTATTCCGATTGTACGTGTGGTCGAAATCAAATTTCGGGAAGTTCAGACTTGATTCAGATGGAAAATTCTAATTTCGGAAGCTTTAAGTTGGAAGAATTGACTTAGGTTTGACATTTGAGCAAACCAGCTCGGAATCGGGATTTGAATGTTCCAGTAGGTTCGTATGATGATTTCAGACTTAGGCGTATGTTTGGGTTGAGTATCGGGTGGTCCGGAAGCATTTCATACTTAGGTGTATGTTTGGGTTGGCATTTTGAAGATTTAATAATTTCATAAATTTGGTTTGAAGTGGATTTTGATGTTGTCGATGTCCATTTGAGGTTCCGAGACTTGGAATAGGTTCATATCGTGATTTGTGCCTTACACGCAAAATGGCTTCTTGGCGACTTAAGCTTGCACCAGTTTGCAAAGCCGATACACAAACTTACAGTTTTCCTATTAGAACACTCTAACTTGACGGAGTAAGTACTAATAAATCACTTTGACAATTGACTAAGACTTAGATAATGTGGACAAATGCGTGTCAATCATGCAGAAAATACGCGTGAATGCATTAATCTAACTAAAGAAAATACTATAATCAATAGAAAAAAATTAAAAATTTAAAAAGAAAATGAAAAAAATGACCCCTAGCTTGTCAGTACTCTCTTTATTTTCTTCAACTTAAGCGAAGAGAGAGAGCATCACAGAGTATAATTCCGGCCAAATTCGATTTGAAGACTGTGTAGTTTTACTTCTATCTTATGATTTTGTAGCAAAAATGGCCAAATCCTTCGTACTTGAAACGAACCCAGATACAGTTGAGCCAAAATCCAGTGGCCAATGGATTTGCGATGTCAAATCTCACCCGAAATCGAAGAAACTTACTGCTCCAAACACCAACATACAAATATTTCCCCAAATATTGACCAATCTTGAAAGCATTCTGATGAGTGAAGTAATGAGTTGGTAAGTTGTGGACCTGAACCCAGAAATGTAACTCAGAAGGGATATTTACAGAGAACAAATGAGAAAGAACGAGAAGACATCCCCCTTGGATTATCCATGGAGCTGCCCGAAGAACTCTGTAACAATCATCTCCTTTTTCGAAATAAAAGCCAAACATGTTGCCTATGAGTTTGGGGGGACGGAGAAGAAGGAAGATAGGTGGGTAGAGAAGTGTCAGGTTTTTTTCCCCTTTTTTTTTTCTATTTTTTATTTGTAGCTTATTTTTTTCTAATTTAATATTTAAAAATAGGACCACAAATAACAGATGTCAAGTAATAAATAGTCTAGCATGTGACGTGTCGTACCTGTCAAGGCAATTGATATACACGCTCTACTAGATGTATTTATTAGTACTCATAATATCAAGTTGGAGTGTTCAAATGGGAAAACTTTAAGTTTATGTATCGGCTTTACAAACTGATACAAGTTTAAGTGGCCGAGAAGCCATTTCACCTTGAAAGTTTAAAGAAAGGTTTTGATCGGCGATTCGCAGTTTTGATGTTGTTTGGCGTGATTCGAGGATTCGACTAAGTTTGTATCATATCTTGGGACGTGTTGGTATATTTGGTTAAGACCTCGAGTTGCTCGGGTGAGTTTCAGATGGGGTTTTGATCGATTTGAGCCTTGTTGAAGTGTATAGGATTTTTCTGTTGCTGGTGCGATCTCTTCTGTGAAGCCTTGGTCAAAGATGCGACTATGCAGAAGAGAGATGAAGGTTGCAGAAGCGGCTGGGGAAGGGGAAAGTCATTGGTCGCTAGTGCGAAAAATTTTCCGCACCTGTGTGAGAGCAGATGCTGTCTCTTGCAACGTAGAAGTGATGGGAAGCGCAGAAGCGCAATGATGGCTCGCACATGCATTTGCACAGAAGCGGACATTTTTCTGCAGGTGCGATTGAGCGGCTGGGAAGTGCACTTCGCAGAAGCGAGCTTTATCTGGAAAAATCTAGCTCGTAGGTGCAACAAATTGGTCTGCAGGTGCGATAGTCGCTAGGCAATGATGTGTTTTAATCCGAGACTTTAGCCCATTTCTCACATATTTTCACTTGGTTGGGCATTTTTTGGAGCTCTTGGAGGGATGATTTTCATCATCAATGTCAAGGTAAATAATTTCCATATATTGTGAGTTAAATACATGGTTTATATATGGATTTAAACATGAAAATTAGTAGAAATTGAGAGATATTTAAAGAAACCAAGAAATTTGTATTTTTGGATTTTTTACCATGGAATTGGGAATAAATCATATATTTGGGTTCGTAACGTAAGGGTAAAGTTTATGTTCGAATAATTTCATAATCCGGGAACATGGGCCTGAGGGTTGACTTTATTTACCTTTCGAGCGGAGCTGGGAATTGTTATAAATTATTAAATTGTAAGCAATTGAGTATATTTTGAAATATTTGCACGTTGTTTGACTAGTTTTGCAATGTTTGGGTTGGAGTTGAGTGTTAGAATGGCGTTGGAGCAGGTTATGGAACTTTAGAGCAAGGTAAGTCTTCTTTCTAACCTTGTGAGGGGAAAACTACCCCCTATGTGATGTAATTGTTATATGCTATTAGTTGCGGGTGCTACGTACGCACGAGATGACGAGAGTCCGTACGTAGATGAAGCATGTTTATGTCCGGGTAGACGTAGGACCTTACCATGTAATATTTGAACTCAATCTGCTAGCTTAATTTATTGAAATTATAATTGAATTGGATTTGGAAGTATATACATATATATTAGGCCTATCCTTACTACCTTGAGTTGTTGGCAAGTTATTTGAGAAATGGTAAAGGTTATACTAACCTTGTATTCATATATTGTATCTTTAGCTCGTCTCTCGTACTTCGATAATTCCTCTCCTTTCTTGTGGAGCGGGCCGAACGCCTCGGCAAGATTATGTACCACACTCTCATAGGAGCGGGTCGTTGGCCTCGGCAGTATAGATGCATTTATGGTTTGTGCGGCTTGACCCTCGGCAGTGTACACATTATGATAGGATCGGGCCGATCGCCTCGGCGGTATCATACTCTTTCTAGGATATGGTCGTACTACCTCAACATAATCTTGTGTTATATCGCAAGCAGTCCAAATATTCACGAGATTTCCCTTCCACTGATGCCTTGCATTTTACATAATTTTTCTTATCTGTTTGTTGTCGGCACTTGATATTTCCGAGCTGTTGAGATAGAATACGAGATTGAGAACTTGAAATTGTTAAAAGAGAAATTGGAAGATTGTGTTAGTTACAGATTTACCTCACTACTATTGTTGTACTCTTATATGTTTATGATTTACCATATTAACTTATCGTACCACTAGTAAGTGTCGATGTCGACTCCTCGTCACTACTTCTCCGAGATCAGGCTAGACACTTACTAGGTACACGTTGATTTACGTACGCATGCTGCACTTCTTCACTAAATGTGCAGGATATGACAGGTTCATTTTGTGATCATCTTGGGGCGTAATTGCAGATGTTGAGGAGACTATATGTGAGCTGCATTTCAGGCTACGCATCACAGTCCACGGAGTCTCCACCATACTATATATTGTATCCTGTCTCATTTACATTCTAGACAGATGTTGTATTATTATTGTACTCCTTAGTAAATGCTCATGCACTTGGGACACCGGGTTTTGGGATATAATAGTTGATGCTTATGGTTTCGTATATTATCATCACCTTTTGTTTCTCTTATAAACTACAAATTTTTGTACATTCCCGTAGATTTAAAAGTGTAAATTTCCTTTCTTATAAAAATTTATGATTTCGAAAGTAAGAAAATGAGAAATTAAATAGATCAATCACTGTTGGCTTGCCTGAGGGCGATGTTAGACACCATCACGACTTATAGTGAATTTTGGGTCGTGACAATTGCTTTCATTACTACACTGACATACACTACTACAATTTCCTTTCTTATTTATTCCAATATTGCCTTGACTTGACCTCGTCACTACTCTACAGAGGTTACGCTTAGCACTTACTGGTACTGTTTTGGTGTGCTCATGATACACTTTTGCACATCTTTTTGTGCATTTCCAGGTACTTCCTACCAAACCAGACATCAGCGAGTTGAGTCCGTACGTGGAGACTTCAAGGTACACATACCAGCGTCCGCAGGCCTCGGAGTTACCCTCTATCTACATTTATATTTTCCTTGTTTCACTAGTTACAATTGTATAGGGTTGACTATGATACCATTGTAGATCTCGTGACTCAATATCACCAGTTTTTGGGAAAATTGTATATGTTGAGAAGTGAAGTTTATTCTATATAAATGTTGAGCATTTGAGAGTTTATTTGCTATTTGAGTTACATTCCGCATGTTTTTTAGGCTTACCTAGTCTTAGAGGCTAGGTATCATTACGACATCATATAGAGGGAAATTGGGGTCGTGACACATGGCTTTCTTTCACTTCTCTAAATGAATACCGAACTCTTGTAGAGTAATGAGTGGGCAGATTCACTCTGGATCCTCCGTCAACAAGTACTCGGGACACTACTTTATCCCCTCACCTGAGTGATATATGTAGGGCTCCGCTATGACCCACGCCCTCTATTTGAAGTTCATCTCTTCGAAAAGTAATCATATTCGCCTCGACCATGTTCTCGATGATTGCTACCAATGCCACGCTGGTAGTGTCACTCGCCACACTCTCTACACTTAACATCTTCATCAAAGCATCTTTATGACTATTGGAAGTCATTAGCAGATCCATGATCGATATATGTGTGGGGGTTTTCTTCAATTTCTCCTCCATGGAATATTCTTTAACTGGCATCTTCTTCAAAAATTTAGCCGCCTCGGTGTCTGTTATGTTTCTCCTCTGAATCTATTATCTACCTGGATTCCCTCGGTTTACCTCCTCAAGAGCGTAACACATTCCTGGCCTGGTCATTCCATAAGAGACTGCGGAATCCGCCACCTTGCCTTTTCCTTTCTGCTGGTGTGTCTATGGGATGATCTTGTATTCCCAATCCTCTTCATTCCTAATACCGGCGGTGGAATGTCGTTGGTATGTTTGGACCTTCACTGGAGGCTTAAGTTGTACAGTGATCAACTGAGTTATTCGTGGTGGAACCCTTGCAGCCTTGGTGTTTGCAATTGTGATGATGGTCCCTTTCAAGTCATAATCTTCATCCAAACCGATCACATTAGCTACTTGGTTCTTCTGGTATGGTGGTGGGTTACAATTCACATTTGGCCGAGCTAGGGTGCGTTGAATGGCCCAACTTTTGGTGACCAACTCACTTTCATTTTTCAACTTGAAACAATCCTCGGTGGTATGCCCAGTACACCTGAATGATAGGCGCGTCATTTGGTTTCATCAAAGTACTTGGAAGGTTTCTCAGGAATGCTCCCTTCTACTGGATATATTAGGCCAGCTCTTCTCAGCCTCTCAAATAATTGGGTAGAGGGTTCAGCAATCAGGGTGTAATTTCTGGTACCTCTTTCCTTAAAATTTGGGTGAGGTCGGGGTATATAGGTGAGTCAGTTTTGATGGGTGGTGGTTTGAATCGAAGCGTAAGGTCGTGGTGGATTTGGAATTATATGGACGTGGGGTGGGTTATACTGAGGCTAGGTGTTATAGTACAATTGTGTGTTGTATACTGGAGCATAGGTAGGTTGGTATGAAGAATGCGTGCTCATAAGGTAATAGTTGTTTTTGTGGGTCACACTGGACTGGTAATATGGAGCGATTGATGATATTTCTTCCTTCCTATTCTTTCCACTGCTTATCGAACCAGACTTGATTGCTTTGCTGCCTGTTTCCAACGCAGCCATATATTGTATCTTGCCTGATTTAATGCCTTCCTCCAAAAAGTCTCCTATCTTAAGAAGTTCAGGGAACTTCTGGCTCATCATGCCCATCATATTCTCAAAGTAAATTCCTTCTTGGGCCCTGATGAAGTATTTAGTCAACTCATTGTCATCGAACATTGGTTGGGTTCTAGCAGCCTCTGACCTCCATCAGCATGCATACTCTTGAAATGATTCTGATGGCTTCTTCTGCAAATTCACTAGGGCGAATCTATCTAAAGTAATTTCTACGTTAAATCGGAAACGATTCATGAAGTGTCTTGCCATATATTGGCATTTCCTCCACTTTCTAGTGTACTGGATAGTGTACCAAGTGAGTTCCTCTCCTGTCAAACTCCTTATAAATAACTTCATCCTCAACTTCTCATTCCTCTCTACTCCAACCAGCTTGTTGTAGTAGGCCCTTAAGTGTGCATGGAGATCGCTTGTCCCATTAAAGATGTCGAATTTCGAAGGCTATACCCCACTGACATGTCCACATCAAGGTGTATGCACAAATCTTTGTAATCTACGCTCTCGCTCTCTCGAGCGACCTGAAGGTTCTTCATTTGTTTCCTCAATACTCACAATTGTTTAGGTACGGACTCTTCAACTTTATAATTTTTTCCCTCTCCATTTTGGCATGCTGATCAATTTTATAAGGAAATATGACCGTGTCAAGTGTTTTGAAGCGGTATATACGGGTGGAACATATCGCTCATGTGTAGCAGTATGCACCACAAATATGTGCTGGTTTTTGGTTGTTGGCAAAGATGACACCGTCACAAGGAGGGGTATTAATTGTATTGGTAGCGACCGGTGGATTTGGCAGTGTCTGGATATAGTTTGGTACATAAGGGGTATGTATAGGAGGGTTTGGTAGGTTTGCGGGAGGTACTGATAGTATGACCTGGGTTGTAGTGAATGTAGTTGGGGTATTGTTTGCTTGGCATGTAGTTGGAGGAAATAGGTGGTTGTGGGAGCATCCTCAAGGTCAAATGCGCGAATTGTCAAATATGTTATACCTCCTCTCTTGGTGATTCCATCAGTTGTGCAATCCTTCTAAAGTGTTCGTCGTTCCGAGTATCATTCTTTTCTCCTGATTGACCCGGGTTGTTAGCTATCACTAGAGCATTTTTGGTTTGGTCATCATTGGCAGAATCTTCCCGTTTGATCTCAAGTTGTATGGTGGTTCAGCTAGTTGTTCGAGTTAACACAAGCCAACCTCTATTTTGGGGGAATAACAATAAAGTAATGCAAAAAATAAAATAAAAGAAGAGCAGAAGTCAGTTTCAACGATTGCACATATGAACATATAAAGTTGTTAGTTCACATATTAAAATAAGCAGGTTTCCTAATATGTGAGAGATCGTTTTGAGTGTTGTAGCCATGTTCCCTTATTTACTTCTCCTTTTATGCTTTATAGTTGTTATGTGACTTACCGAGGGTAGTTGGTTCGGGTCCGGAAGAATTTCTGAATGAATTGAGACACTTAGTCTCATAATGGAAATCTTAGATTGGAAAATTTGACCGGATGTTGACATACGTGTAAACGACACGGGATTTGAATTTTGATGGCTCTGTTGGGTGATGTTGGACTTAGGAGCGTGTCTGGATTGTAATTTGGAGGTTTGTAGTGGAATTAGTCTTGATATCAGGGTCGTATTGGATTTTCGAAAGTTGGATTAGATTCATTGTCTCATTTGTGACTTGTCTGCAAAATTTGAGGTCAATCAGACGTGATTTGATAGGTTTCGGCATCGTTTGTAGAATTTATAAATTCCAAAGTTCATTAGGCTTGAATTGGAGTGCGATTTGTGTTTTTGATGTGTTTGAAGTGATTTGAAGGCTCAACTAAGTTCGTATCGTGTGTTTGGATTTTTTGGCATGTTTTTTGAGGTCCACGGGGCCTCGGGTTGATTTTGAGTGGTTAACGGACTTGGAATTGAATTTGAGAAGCAGCTGAACTTTGGTTTCCGCTAGTGTAATCGCACATGCTGATGGAGGAACCGTAGGTTCGAGCTCGCAGATGCAGAGAGGGCACCGCATGTATACGGATAAAATCGGAGGGCCCGATTTCACGGCCATTTCGATAAGAATGAAGGCTCGATGGCCCGAGTTTTAATATCGAGGGGCATATCAGAGGTCCTTGACATCGAGGAAGCACATATATAAGGTCCTCAACCTCGAGGCAGTACATATCGAAGGCCAACATGGAAAGACGGGAAGTTCCCAAGGGGGACGTGGTTAAAGCTGACAAGATACATAAAATAGTACAAGCCCGTACCGTGGCATTAAATGGCTTTACCAACCATATCTCTTTACATTAATTACGCATGTACTATGTTGGGACTCCCCCTCATATATAAAGGGGACCCTTGTCACTTTGTAAAACATATTATATTCAATACAAGAATAAGAACATCCTCTGCTCCTTAGCTAAAACATTCTTTATAATTGCTTCATTGATTTATTGCTTCTCATTTATTGTGTTCTTGAATTATTCTTCATTTATTGATCATAAATAGCTCATTCTTGAGGCATTCAATACTGTTATACAGTCACGGTATCCCCTAGTCAAGCTTCTAAAGCTCGACCCCGAGGCCTTTCCGACCACCCTCGAGGCTGGTCTCGCCGTTACCTGATTTGCACAATTTCGTTCCTTCCGCTCTTGTTTCATTTTTCTCACTTTATACTCAACATCTACTGCCTAAAAAAATTGGTATTAAAATAGATCACGTATTTTTAGAACCACATAATCAAATATAATTGTAATTACCATTTTCAAGGTAAACAGTTTGGCGCCTACCGTGGGACTAAAAATAATAGTGATTGTTTTAGTGCCGGTTTTCTAAAAAAACAAGTTATTCTTCACACTTTTTCTTGCCCAAGAATTTTCAATTTCAGGTCAGGAAATGTCTAACTCAGTAAACGCACATGAAAACAACGGTCCTGAGGACCACGGAGAAAATGGCGCAGCTGCCTTAGGTGCCGATGTGCTGCCGCAAAACCCTATAGGGGCACCAACACAAATTCCTGTCGATGAAGGCTCACGCAACGCTCAACATGTCGATGTGAGCTCTCATACAAACGGAAGCATTCGTGAAGGAGACCAGCGTGAAGCATAAGGAACACCTGCTCTAAGGGAAAGGGAAGTTAGGCTTCATGTTATTTTTGAAATTTTGCATGCACAACAGATGGGTATTGCTCAGCTACAAAGCCATCAGAGAACCCCAAGCACGGCACCACAAGAAAAGGATCCTCGAGTCAAACAGGCACCGAAAAGATCAAGCAATAATGGGTCAGTAGCCGACCCCTCCATTATGAAGATGCTCGAAGACCTCGCAAAAAGGATTGAATAATGCAAAAAGAAGATGGAAGCCAACAACAAAAAAGTCGAGAGTCCTAGCAAAGGAATCGAGGCTTTCGGGAAGATAGCCAAGGCTAAACAAAGAAAGGTATCAATCATCCGTGGAGAATCGGAGAAATATCCCAAGACGTAGCGTACCTCGAAATGACCAAAGGATGAACCAAGGGCAGAATCCTCGGGGACTCGTGAACAAAGCAGGGTTCGACATGCACCCAGGGCCGATAAAGGCACCCCGGCTATCCGAGTACAATTCTAACATTGATGTTTCAGACATCGTATCGGCCATAAGTAAGATTAGGGATACCAGGTGGCCAAGACTCGTGCTATCACATCCTTAAAAAAGGAACCCCAATTTGATATGTGAATATCACGACTACCACGGTCATAGGACCGAATATTACAGACAGCTTCGAGAAGAGGTAGCCTGACTGATCAGCAAAGGGTACCTTCGAGAATTCCTCAGCGACCGAGCCAAAAAACAATTTTGGGAAATAGAGGCAAACAAGAAAAATGAAACAAAAGAACCACGACACGTCATCCACACGATTATTGGTCGAGTCAACGTCCCTCAAGGTCCCATTTTTAAGCAAACAAAAGTACCCATCACCAGGGAAAGCGAACTCGGAACTACATACCTGAAGACGCCTTTCATGAAGAGAAGAGGACATCTAGATCTTATCTCAACCTCAGAACGACGCACTGGTAACCTCTTATCTTTTTAATAAATTTCAAATTAAATGTGTGCTCGTGGATCCAGGTAGCTCGGCCAACATAATTCGGTCGAGGGTGGTAGAGCAACTTGGGTTGCTCGACCAGATCATACCCACCTCTCAAATCCTCAATGGATTCAACATGGCAAGCGAAACAATGAAAGGGGAAATCATCCTCCCAGTCAACGTGGCCGGCACAATTCAGGATACAAAGTTTCATGTCATCGAGGGTGACATGAGGTATAATGCATTGCTTGGAAGGCCCTGGATTAACAATATAAGGGCAGTGTCGTCAACAGTTCACCAAATGATGAAGTTCCCTATGAAGGATGGAGTAAAAATAGTACACGGAGAGAAACACACAGCAAAAGAAATGTTCGCAGTACACGATGTGGCACCAACACCTTCTACATCGAAGGAGCCAAAAAACAAGCAAATAGTCAAGTAACAATCACAAACTACATCCTCGTAGGAACAAACAAAGGACTGTGTCGCGTCCTCGAAACAGATAACCAAAGAATATCAAGGCTCGAGCGCCATCTCGGCTAAGGTACAACCTATCCCTTTTTCTTTCATACTTTACGCTAACCTGTGTGCAGGTGTTCGATTGGAAGGAGTCGAAGCACCCCCCACCTCGAAGGCCTTAGGTTTTAAAGCATGAATTGCGCTCTTTTTCCCTCACGTCGAATTTTATCCCAAAAGGGTTTTAGCGGTGAGGTTTTTAATGAGGCAACATCCATATGCTACCTAAGGAGAACTCACCAAGTATTCAAGGCTTCTCTTCGATCAACCTCGAATACTGAGGGGCATCTCCCCAGGAGGTCACTGGAATATGCCAAAGAGGGTCTCCACAGGAGAATGATGTATCGGACCAAACGGTCGAATGAACCGTGTTCGCATAGAATAATCAAACCCTCGATGGTAAAAACATGTATACTTGTACCAAGTAATCAGAGAAGTACAATCTATCATCGAAATATTTCACACATCAAAGAAGTTTGCTATTTTCACAAAGGACAGCCTTGGGGCCAAAAACTTATGAAGCACTCAAGAACTGTCCTCGACAGTCACTCCATCAAGTCGCCAAAAAAATGAAGCCGTAAGACCTCAGGGCAAGTAACTTCAAGCTCATAAGCCCTTCTCGAGGCAATATCAACTCCGATTTGGGGACTGTCCCTGACTGTCGGCTCATCAAGCTATCTAACACCAAAGCCGTAATACCTCAGGGCAGGTAACTTCGATCTCATAAGCCCTCCACGAGGCAACATCAAAAATGTAAGACCTTAAGCAAGGTCGTACCAACCTAAAGAGTAAAATCCCAAGTCGCTATCTACATCGAAGGTCGTACCGACCTAAACGGGTAAGAACCCAAGTCGCCAACTACATTAAAGGTTGTACCAACCTGAAGCGTAAGAGCCCGAGTCGCCTAGTCGTATCGACCTTACGCGTAAGATCCTAAGTCGCCAGCTACAGGTCATACCGACCCAAAGCATAAGCCCCATATCAAAGTCAAGGCTATATATCGAACTTGTAAGACCCAAAAGGCATACCCTCGATATAGACATGCATACCCTCGATATAGACGTCATGGCGATCTCACTCGGGGAATAATAGGCTACGGCCAAATGCAATGACCACCATCATAAGGCTCCGGCCAAACTAACGCAACTCGGAGACGTCCGACTGTTGCCATAAAATCACAAGCCTCCAATTACGTCGAAAAACTTCGAAAAGAACTGGTTAAAGGTTGTTCCAACCTAAAACGTAAGAGCCCAAGTCGCTAGCTACATTAAAGGTTGTACCAACCTAAAGCGTAAGAGCTCGAGTCTCCAGCTAGTCATATCGACCTTACGCGTAAGAGCCCAAGTCGTCAGCTACATGTCATATCGACCCAAATCACCTCAGAGCCAATTTGAAAACCTGAGGGCCGTTGAGCACGAGTCGAAACGCGACTCGTAGACTAAGCCCGATAGAGTTAACTAAAGCGCCTCAGGGCCAAAAAAGCGTAAGAGCCCAAGTCACCCGCTACATTAAAGGTCATATCAACCTCACGCGTAAGAGCCCACGTTGCGAGCTACAGGTCATATCGACCCAAAGCGCCTCAGGGCCAATTTGAAAACCTGAAGGCCGTTGAGCTCGAATCAAAACCCGACTCAGAGACTAAGACCGATACAGTTAACTAAAGCGTCTCAGGGCCAAAAAAGCGTAAGAGCATAAGTCGCCCGCTACATTAAAGGTCGTATCGACCTTACGCATAAGAGCCCAAGTAGCCAGTTACAGGTTATATTGACCCAAATCACCTCAGGGCCAATTTAAAAACCTGAGGGTTTTTGAGCTCGAGTCGAAATATGACTCGAAGACTAAGCTCGATATGGTTAACTAAAGCGCCTCAGGGCCAAAAAAGTGTAAGGGCCTATGTTTCCAGCTACACCGAAGATCGTACCGACCTAAAGCATAAGGGCCCGAGTCGCCAGCTTAAAGAGACTCAGGGCCAATTTATAACCTCGAGGGTTTCATCTCAAAGTCCAATTCATCGGGCTAACTATCGGCAAGAAAATCAAATGAAAGAATCTTTCATATATATATATATATATATATATATATATATATATATATATATGTGTGTGCATTAAAAAATACATATTTACAACACTCCCACAGGAGTCTTATGCAAACAAACAAACAAAAACTCTAGTCTACTCTTGGGACCAGCTCCCTCAAAGGCCCCTTAGGTCAGCTCCCATGGCGGCCTTCAAATACCAGCACCAGCTCAAGAATAAAGGAAAAGCATGGCGTCGATCTCGTCCGCCTCGACCTGCTTTATCTCTTCCGAGAGGTCAAAGACCCTAGCATGTATCTCTTGGGTCTCCCTCCGAGAATTGCATGGGGCATACTCACTGCCCCTCCTCACTCTGTTGAAAGCTCCTCTCAGCTCAGCCTGAGCATCGGCAACATCTTTCAAGTAAACGACCACATTTTTATGGGCCTTCGCTCGAACTTCTTTAGCCAGGGCCCGAGCGTCCACAACCTCGGCCTTCATATTTAGATGATCATCCTCGAGCTTGGAAATCCTGGTCGACTAAATTGAGCGATCTTCTCGGGCATTGCAAAGTTGTATCTCAAGGCCAGCAGCCTTGGCCAAAGCATTCCTTTGGGCCGCAACATGTACGCTTATATGCGCCTTTAACGCTTGGCATTCGGACCTAACTTGCCCAACCTCGCCCCAAAGGCACTCCAACGGTTCTGTCTTTTCCTGCAACTGAAGCACTGAATCGTTAGTTCCTAAAAGCGAGAAAGGAAATACATACCCCTTTAGAGTAAGGGTTACTTGATGCTCGAGTTTGCCTTCACAAGTCCTGCTCCGATGCATCTCCACCCGAAGATGTATCAACTCTTTTGTCTTCTCATTGCAAAGAAGCTTGAGAGATTTTTTCTTACCCAAAGATTCCCGCAACCGGGCCTCACAGGAAAGTAGCTTGGACTTGAGTTTGTCAAAAACCTGCAAAAGAGAAACTTCAGTTCAAAGAGTGAAGATTCATAGCCAAAAAGCCAACAAGGTGGATCGGAACTCACCTCGGAACAGAGCCTCTAGGCCTCCTCAAAAGTTGAATATGCATCTACCAGCCTGGCCCTATCGGCTCCGGTTGAACCACTCTCAATAGGGGTATGCCCACTCGAAACCTCGCTTAGTCCGGGCGGCCCCTAGTCTCGAGCATCCCTCGAAGGCACTTCGAGGGCAGAAGCAGACGATGGTGGAGGACACTTGCTCATTCTCTCTCTAGGAACCTCTTCTTCAAAATTAGAGGTCTCCGGCCTGATAGAACCGGCAACCTCGGAAGGGCCCCTGGCTCGAGCCGTAGACAGAGAATCATCCTCGCAAGGGGAGCCGACGTTCGCAAAATGACCGACGTATATAAAGTTGTCCTCAGCAATGACATCTCCTTTATGTCTCCGAGAAGGCCCCACCTCATCGAGAATGTCCTCACCTATAGAGGATCTTCCTCGCTTATTGTTCTCCATCGGGCCTTCATTCTCCTCCAAGGGGCACGACCTCATTTCGGAAAACCCACCAACACCTGCAGTGTTAGAGTTAGTTAGCACAAAGGGAAATATTCATCAAAAGGGATTCCACACGACTCATACCGTGGTGCTTTGCTTCTTATCTTCCCTTCCAGAGATCATGCCACTTGCGCTCATCATATGTTGAGGAATTTTCCAACTTCCGAGTCCAATCCGCAAGATCGGAGACCTCCCCGGGTACCCACAGGACTGCTGAAAAAGAGAAAAAGACACTCTTATAAATTGATAAAAACAAAAGACACTAAGGCGATGTGGCACTTACGTTTGAAGTTCCATTTTTCTGGAAAAGCAGGAACTCCGCTAGAATGATATCGACGGTCCTCACCAGAACAAATCGACTCATCCATCCTCTATTTCAGTCCTCATCATCGCTGGCAATGAAAGGCCTGGTGGACCAGCATCGTAATGCAATCAGGCCTCGATAATGTTGAGGACGATATAACCTAATAAAGTGGCTGAGGGTAAATTCAAGCTCAGCCTTTTCGGTGAAATACCTCATCATCAGCACTCTCTGCCAAAAGAACGGATGAATCTGTGCCAGGGTGACTCGGTACCTTTTGCAAAATTCGAGCACTAGTAGGTCAAGGTGGCCTAATGTAAATGGGTAAGTATACATGGTCAATAACCCCTCAGCATAAGTCATGACGTTCTCTTCTCGAGAGGGTATCTGTAGCACCACATTTCCCCCCAGCCATAGTCTCTCCTCACGTCCTCGAGGTGGTTTTCTTCTATTGATTGGACGAACCTCGAGGCATGCTCTCGATGGCCCGGGGCGTCAAAGGGTTTCTCTAATGCACAGTCTTTTTTCAGAACGAAGCAGTACGAGTTCAGCTCACCATATGTCGGCGGTGTACCACCGGCCAAGCTAGGGGAAGAGGAAGAATTTCCCTCTTCTTGATGAACAGATTCGGGCACGGCGGCCATAGCTATTCAAAGCAGAGATAAACAGGAAAAAACGGAACCAGTTTTTGCAAAGATGGGAAAGGGATGAAAAAGTTGAAAGAAAACCTGAGGTTTTTACAAAGGTGCAAGAGTTAGAATGAATGACAAGCAAGAATATTTATAGAACGAAAGGTGGCTAACCAACTGCTTTGAAGGCCATTCAATTTCTCACAAATCGTCATAACGTTGGGGAAGTGTACCGGTGGGGTCACCTCGATCACTTCACAGTCACGTCACATAAATGATACATTCATAAGGGGTTCGAGGAATCAAAGCTCGCATACCGACCTAGCCTCGAGAAGATGTCCGATCTCTAGGGGATCTACTATTGCAAGTGCGAGTTCCGAGGAACCTAAGAATCAAAGCATAAAAGTCATACAGTTGGAACTAAGTCGGTGCAAAATGTGGTAAAGGATATTCTATTTCAAAAAATATATTTACAAAAGTGTTCTTTACAAAAAAATTCCCCCGAAGGGTTCACATATGGTACAAGGAAAAAACAAAAGAAGTGGAAAATCTACTCTTCGCCCTCGCTGCTACCCAAGCTGCTTTCGGAATCCTCATCTGATGTGCTCGATATTGCCAATTCCTCCTCCAGGGCCCTAGAATCTTTGATCTCAGCAGATAGATCCACGTTGGCGCTCACTTCCTCGAGGGCTTGCCTCCTGGCTTATGCTCAGGCATAAGAACCTGTCTGAGCTAGCTTCAGCTCGGCTTTCTCAGATATCTCCCTTGCCCGGTTATTCACAGCAGCAACATCTCTCTTGTACGAGGAGACATATTCATTGTCCTCACCCTTGGCTGTAGATAGAACAGAACCAACCTCTTGAGCACCTCGGAGAAGGTCTTTAACCGAGGATAGCTCCCCCCGAAGCAGCTCCCTCTTCGAAGCTACGGTATCATTTAGCCGAGCCAACTCTAGGACCTCGGTGTCTTTGGCTGCAGCCTTCTCTCGCAGTCGCTCAGCCAGGGCGTCCTTCTACCTAATCTGAAAAGAAGGAAGTAGGTCAATCATTACCAAGCATTACAACTAAAGATAATAATGTGGGGACCAACATACCTGTTCGGAGAAGTAGGCCCTCTCCCGAAGTGCTCTCCCCAAGCTTGCCTGAAGGTGGATTAACTCCTACTCCTTTCGAGCACACAGAGCCTCTAGCTCAACCGACTCTGCCATAAGCTTTGCAAGATCCTCCCCACGATGAGTTAACTCATCTTGCACCTTGGAGAAATCTTGGTCATACAGCTTCTTGACCTGTAACACAGAGAAGAGAAATCAGAAAGCAAGAACTAAAAACATAGAATAGCATATCGCTTCTTAAAATGTCACCTTCTTTGGGAGCCTCTCGGCTTCCTCGAGAGCAACTGGAGCATCAACATCGGTTTCCTCATCTACCCCCTCGAAGTAATCTCTAAATGCGTCATCATCTGCCCGAAAGGTCTCTAGACCAGGAGCGCCCCTAACTTGAACATCTCGTATCTCCCCTGGAGAGAATGACGGGCCCAAATAAAGCCCACAAGCAATATCAGCCTCTATCGAGGCTTATTCCCGACCTCAGAAAGCTCCAGTAGCAGGCACTACAAGCTCTTCAATATGGAATGTGCCATGTCCGATGAGTGTCTCGAGGACTGCGCCCAAGCACTCATCGAGGGTCTCCTCCAAGAACGGTGGATTCACATCGGTCGCCTCTAACTTAGCAGACGACCGCTCAACACCTCTCGAAGCCTCAGCACTTCGCTTTTCCATTTGTACCAAAGGGAAGGCATCATTGCTCTCCTCCTCGGCCCGCAGGATCTCAGCGGTCGTCGAAGACAAGACCGTGGCATCAGTCTTATGCTTCCGAGTCTTTGGCCTTTTTGATTTAGGGGACCCTGTCGAGGCCTTTTTCTTCCTTTTCTTATCTTTGGTGGCCTTCGGGGCCTCTTCCTTTCTAGGTGGGGGCAGCCTCATCAGTACGACATCCCCAATTCCTGCACAAACATATTATGTCAAAAAACATCATCATCAGAAGTTCTTATGAAGAATATAAAAGCAACAGCAACAAGAGCGTACCATGATTCTTGGCCTGCCATTGTGTTTTGGCCAGCTCATGCCATACGCATTTTTTGTACCGGAAAGTAGAGTCTAAACATTTGATCCACTCCGGAAGGTCCTGAACCACGCCGGGGAACCAAACAGTGGCTGCACAATTAAAAGAAAATCAGTCAAAAGAGAAAGAGACAGCAAAAGCATGCTCAAATCAGGGGTAATTACGTTTCATGTTCGACTCCTCCGGGAATGGCATTCTGTCAACAGGGACGATGTACATGGTTCTAATTTTGACGAATCGGCTCATCCATCCCTGATCTCTATCCTCGTCGATGCAGGCAAGGAACGCCTTGGTGTATCGATGGTGTAATTTAATAAGGCCCTCGAGGAATAGTCGAGGGCTATACAATCTGATCAAACGGTTGAGGGTGAAGGTCATTCCCTCGACCATGTTGGTAATATGACGAAACATATATACAATCCTCCAAAAGAAGGATAGATCTGACCGAGTGTCACCCGGTATTGATGGCAAAAGTTGAGAATCACCGGGTCAACCAGTGGAGAGGAAGAATCAACGAGGCCTGAGGTGAAGGGGTATGTATATACACTGAGAAAGCCAGCCTTGTGCGTGTGTCGTGCCCCTCTTTCCTCCCCTTTCAGATCGGTCAAGGTATTCCACATTATCGGGATAACTCGTTTCCCTTCGGGAAAAGGGATAAGGAATTGAAGAGTCGCCACCTAATGATTTTAAGGTGCATTAGGGCACCTATTAAGGGTCATAATAACACTAATTGAATAACCAGAGATAGGGTAAGGTCCTGAAATTACGCCAAGGGGAAGGTGTTAGTCACCCCTCAAAGTCTACAATTGTGGTTCCCGACCAAACAAGCTTTGTGAATTTTAAAATAGGTAGTTCATAAGCAAATAAAACACATAGGTAAACAAATAAAGATTTTGAGAAGATTCGCAGTCTAAGCACACGTATGTGCTAAAGATCAAAAGATTTAGAGTCTAGGCATACATATAAAGTTTTCAAAGAGTTATGATCTAAACACACATATGTGAGGGATAGGGGGTCCTATGTTGTTTATCCTATAGGATCACATCTGTACAATGCCCGATAAATCACTCCTCAGAAGAGAGGATACACTTTGCATTAGCGCACTGGTCATCATGTCCATATCTACCCTTTCCCACCCCTTAGCGGTTATTAAAGCGAGTGTTTTTTAACGATCTCTATACGTGCTGTTACCCGTCCCTTCTTAATGGCCCTGGAAGAATTTAGGACCTCTAACTATAGGTAGTTCTAGACAGACCCCTAAGGTTGAAAGGAGAAAATATTAGGCGACAGGCAAGAAAAGATAGGACTTGAACAGATAAAACAGGAAAGAAACAATAAAGAGGCTCAAGTTTACCTCCACAAATATTACATGTAAACAGCACGTCTCAAACATAAACAAGGGAAGTATTATTAAGCAAGATCCTAAAACATGATGTCTAGTTGAATATCAAAACACAAAAGATATGCAGTTTCAATTTTATAAACCCAGAAGCACGACCTAATAAACTTGCCTACTGATTGTAAAACCTGTTAACTATTAGGCAGTAACACAAAGCAACAATCTTCCAGTTTTATAAAAGTTGGTTACCTAAGGCTTGCCTAGGCGTGGGGGAATGCACAATAGTTACCAGATTATTTAAAACAGTATAGAGGTTGTTTTACCTAAAGCATGTTGTTCTATACAGAGATTGTTACTAGTTTTATTAAGAGCAAGACAATTAGATGTGACACTGTTTTATATACCTTTTCATGAGTCAGTAGTTAAACTAGGCGTGGTTAAGCAGATGTAAACGAAATCCTAGAGCAGGATATCTAATATGCACATATAAATGCAGGATGTGTAAGACATGATTTCAGGACACACAGAATTCCTAAAGGCATGATTTCTAAAATGCACAAAGAGATTACAGTATTGTTAAGCATGACTTCAAAAATGTGCAGGAACAACAGTTCGTGTTAGTGCTATTATTTAGCCCTAAAGCATGGTTTCTAAATGATAAAATAATGTGATGCTGAAACAGTATACATGAAACGTAAGAGCATGATATCTAATGTATGATATGCTTTTGCATGTATTGGTCCTAAACATGGATTCTAATGCGCACATAGAAATGTAAACCTAAGGTACGGTTTCTACCCCATCGACAACAGACATGGTTACCCTCCCCTTTTCACTATCAATTCCCCAATATTCATTTACAACAATTATTACAAACCTATGTGAATGAATTACACAAGTAGACAAGGAGAAGTAAGAAATTACACTATAGGGAGCGTGAAAAACATGCCTAGATTCCATAACCTCAAGTGCCCAAATTTTTCATAGCGTTTCTCATATTGGTCAGAGTTCCCTAAGGACCTCAAGGGATCCCGGGCAGTGCTCACACCCAGATTTCATAACCATAATTGAGTAAGTGCAGTGTGGAAGGGCCAGCCCCAGTGCATCAGAGTTCAGAGGGATCTCACAGGAATCCCAAGGCAGACATACACTGGAGGTGCAGAACCTAAGGACCTAAGAGTAGATTGAGAGTGCTTGACATAGTTTTGAAAAGGTTTTAATAAGAAAGACAGTGTTTGAAAAGACTTAGTTGAAACAGTTTTATAAAATAGGATAGTTATTTAGTAAAAACAGTTTTTGACAAGAGCAGGACAATTAAAGAACAGTAGACTAATCACAACACAAACAAATTCAGCACATTCAAATCATAGTCCTCCATATAGGGGTGATGGCAATTGGGGACACACAGAGCACATAGTATACAGGAGCATAGAAGTCCTTGTAGGGGGTTTATGGGGATTAGGGGGTAGCTAATGGTATCAACACAGCATGAATTTCAGAATCAGCACAAAACCAGACAACTTAGGATACAAATTGCTTTGCAAAGAAAGGTTCATACTAGAAACCAGGTAAAGATAAGATAGAGCAGAGTCAGACTGGGACATATTGCAAAGGGGTAACATATTCATAAGCATACTGATCCTAAGGGAAAGTGGGACATAACATAATATGCTAGATGAACAATTATGTAGACATGTCAATTACATGTTGAACAACAAAACCATAGATAGAAACATATCAGAAACATGATAAACTAAAGCAGTAAAAGAAACATGATGGTTTTGGGAATTGAATTTAAATCAGAACATACTAGTAAAAAGATAGTAAACACAAAGTGAAGAATAGGAGAGAAATAATTAGCCTTGGATTGCAGCTAGCTAATTCATAACAGTAGTAAGTAAGTAACAAAGAAAGAAATAATTAGCCTTGGCTTGCAGCGGACTAATTGAGAGAGTTTTTGAACTAATGTGTCTGTGTGTTGAGTTCCATGTCAATGTGTATATATAGTATTGTTAAACTAGGCAAAATAAGGTAAGAAACACAATTAGTCAGTAAGTTATGGAGCTCAGAACCAATTAGATCAACAATCAGTCCAACTACTCCCTTAATTAAGGGAGTCATTTCAAACGCTAAAAGCCAGGAAACAAGTAAGGAAAGGGATTATGTATGACTGGAGCATGAATAAGGAAATAATTTCAATCAGTGCCAGTAATTAGGATAGGTACAGAAAGGTCTAACTAAGGAAACAATCAGTAAAAACCAACTAATAATAGTCAATCACATAATAATGTAAGAAAATAGTTTACATGTTGGAAATCAGTAAAGACATCATCATAGGAAATCAGTAAAAGGTGTTAATCACATAAAATTAGGAATTCAAATAGGAACAATGCTGATTAAGGGGAGAGTTAACACAAAACATTATGAACAAACGGAATAACCACATAGTATGCAAGAAGAAGCAAAAAACCAGAAACCCTAATGGACACAGTGGTACAAATCACGTAGAATCATGGATTCAGCCAGAAAATAGTAATGACTAGAGGAATTAGTAGAACAAACGTAATATAAGAGGAAGAAGCAAGAATTAGAAACACTAATAAACATAATAGGGTACAAATCAAAAAATACTCAGATTAATCGAAGCAGATTCATGAGAATCAAATATGCAATCAAGTTTGAGAGAACGACCAATAAAGATAACTCAGAATCCAAACAAAGTGTCAAAAAATTGGGGGTTTTAGCATAACTAGTTAGGATTAAGGAAAAACTTAACAAAATCAGTCGAAGCACATTAGAATCAGAGGATTAAACACTTAAAAATCAGGAAGCGTTTTGAAGAAAAGGATTTTCAGAAACCCTAGTTTAGAAAAATGACAAGCCACATCGAAAATCAGGAGATTTCATAATAAAATCAGTGAAAATAAGTTCAACTTATCTCAGATCTGAGAAGTTTATGAGACGAGATTAAGGTTTCGAGAAAATAACATAGAGATGAAGACATTGGATTAGAAACCCATAGATTTAAAGTGAAATAGGTAGATCTTACTCAAAATCGAGCAATGACGGCTTGAAACAGGTAAGGATGGGCCAAAGGTGTAAGCGGATTGACCCTAGTCCCTCGAGGACCTTAGAGACGGAGGCACCTGTAACGACCCGGTCGGTCGTTTTGTAGAATTTGCACCGTTATTCCTGTTTCTGTCTGGTTACGCCTTGTTTAGTTGTTTATGATGTGTTGGAGTCAGGTGGTTTGGGCTCGTAGTGGTTGTAATGAGAATTGAGACACATAGTCTCTTAGAGTAGCCTTATAGTGGGAAAAGTCAACTGGGAGTTGACTTATTAGTAAACGACCACGGAATGTAGATTTTATGGCTCATATAGTTTCGTTAGGTGATTTGGGGCTTAGGAGTGTGTTCGGAATATGGTTTTGATGTCCGGTGTAGAATTAGGCTTGAATTGGCAAAAGTTAGTTTTTGGCAATTTCCGGTCTGCAGTGGAAAATAGGCTATCAAGGTCGCAATGGAATTTCGGAAGTTGGAGCAGGTTCGTAGTGTCATTTTGGACGTGTGTGCAAATTTTCAGGTCATTTGGATGTGTTTTGGTTGGTTTCGGCATCTTTGGTGGAATTTAGAAGTTTCAAAGTTCATAAGCTTGAACCTGAGGTGAATTTAGTATTTTTGTGTTGTTTTTGGTGATTTGAAGGATCGACTAAGTTTGTGTCATATTATGGGACTTGTTAGTATACTTGGTTGGGGTCCTATGAGGTTCAAATAAGTTTTGCAAGATTTTTTGGATGATTTTGGCGTTTTAAGCATAAGCATGTAATGATCTAAAGGTCCATTTTTAGTTGTAGAGATCGAAATTTGATTTCGAGACTTCCGGGATTTTGATAATGCTTTATAAGAGTGATTTGGAAAGTTTGGTCTAATTTCATCAAGTCGCGATTGGATTTTTGACGCGAAATGTGAGTTAATTTTTTAACGAGCGAAATGAGTATCGCACTAAGCAAATGAGCTCCGAATTGGGTTTCAATTGAAGTACTATGTTCGTATTATTATTTGTGACTCATAGGAACAAGAATCATCGAATTCCGAGTTCGTATGGTGNGAGCAAATGAGCTCCGAATTGAGTTTCGATTAAAGGACTATGTTTGTATTATTATTTTTGACTCATAGGAACAAGAATCATTGAATTCCGAGTTCGTATGGTGGAGTTAGAACCCTTTTAGTGAAAATAAACATTGCTGGTGCAACAGGATCTGGTGCGCACCTTTAGCGACCAGATATGGGACTTTTAGCAACATGATTTTGCTTTTAGCGACCAGAATTAGGTCTTTTTAATGCTGTTATATTTTTTAGCCCATTTTAGCATTTTTTGGGTGAAAAAACACAGCTTGGGGCGATTTTTGAGCAAGAAATCATGGGAAATCTTGAGGTAAGTCACTTGTGATTATTTCTTCCCCATAATATTAAATTATCATCGAATAATCCGAGAAGATTACATGTTTTTGAAGTGTTTAATTGGGGAAAATCAGTAGAAAAAAAGTGAAACTATGACTTGAGTTTAAGAGACATTTTAGGGACGATTTGAGGGGTCAAACGGACTCTGATTTCAGAGTTCTTTATATTACGGACTCGTGAGATGATGAGGAACATTTTGGTATAAAATTTTTCCAGTTCTGAGATGCGGGCCCGAGGGTCGGGTTTTGTGCATAAAGTTGAGATTTTTCGATTGGGTTTCAATCCTTTAGCATATTTTGATGTTATAAATCTGAATTTGATAAATTTGGAGAACTCGGAAGTTGATTCGAGGGCCAAACGGATTGCGGAGTAGCTTTTCGGGTTAGTTTGAGGTAAGTAATGTCTTTAAATCTTGACCTGAGGGTATGAAACTATGGACTTTACATCCTTTCACGGATTTTGGAGTGACGCACACACTGGATGACGAGTGTGGGGCGTGCACGAACTGGAAATTTGGAAAAATGTTCCTTTTTAGGAAACTATTGAGTTGTGAAACTGCTTTTAAAGCCTATTCTTTATAGTATTGATATGTTTTGATATAATTGGGCTATAAGCCATGTTTGGGCCCTAGTATCGATCTGTTTTAACCCCTTGGGGGCTATTTTCCTGATAATTCCTCACTTAGAAATTATGATTTTGCACTCAGTCTTTATTGATAAATTGTTTTGACACTCAGCGCTTGTTGATATTAATTCTTGAAATGAAATACTGTTTTGGGTCGAGAACCCTTTTATTTATGGCCCGAATGGCATGCTGAGAGTGTCTGACTGAGTGAGGCCGAGGGACAATATTGTGAGGATGTTATGATATGAGAGAGGCAGAGTGCCTGAGAGTGATTGATGACATGATTTGGCTTGTTTATAGCGTTTGGGCTGTAGGAGCCCCTCCGGAGTCTGTACACACCCCAGTGAGCACAGGTACCTACTGAGTGCGAACGTCGAGTGATGAATGATTGGGAGGCATGACTGACAGTGAGGTTGCACGCGGGGCTGATAGTGAGTGATGGTGAAGTGCTGAGGGAAATTGTTACGAGTGATGATTATGGCCCGAGGGGTAGTTTTATGATGATATTTTACTGATTTTTGACTATGATTCACTTCATTTTTCAAACTGATATTACTGGAGTTTTACTGAGATATATTAAAAATATACTTTTTTAAAAAGGATTTTATGGAAACTGGTTTTCGAACTTATGTATACTGTATTGAGACTTGATGTTTTACTGTTTTGTGGGTTGGTGTTTTTGTGATGTGTGTTTATATACTTCAGAATGTGATTTATTATAATTAATGCTGAGTTGGCATACTCATCATCACTCCCTGCACCTCTGTGTGCAGATCCAGGTACTGGTTCGGATCAGTAGTTGTCTGAGCTCGTTGTCATCAGCATTTGGGATTTCGAGGTAGCTGTCCAGCGTCTGCTGCTTCTCCACTTCCCTTCTCCATTTAGTACTTAGTATTTGATTCATAGACATTATTATGGCATTAAGAGAGTTAGTTTATTTCTTAGATTCTCGTGATTGGTTGACTCCAGTCTTGGGGGATTTACTTAGACTGTTAGATTATTATTGCAGCGTAAAGACTTAAACAATTATACTATGTTTGTTGATTATTATTGATTTTCAAAATTTTATAATAAATCAAATGTGTAGTTATGTGATGGTTGGCTAGCCTAATTTCACGATAGGTGCCATCATGACCTGTTAGGATTTGGGGTCGTGATAAGTTCATAGCAGAGCTCTAGGTTACATAGGACTCAACAGTCATGAGCAGGTTTAGTAGAGTCTTGTGGATCGGTACGGAGACGTCTACACTTATCTTCGAGAGGCTGTAGAACCCTTAGGAAACATTCCACATTCTTGAATTCTTCTCGTGCGAATCCATTTTATTCATATAAAAGTGTAACTCCTTGAATTCCTTTCATGTATTCGAATGCGCACGCGACCAATTGATATCAGTTGTGCGTCATCGGCTTGTGACTTCCAGGGGTGAGATGTGATTTTTAACATGTTAATAATGGGACAGTCGGAAGGACTTGAGGCTGGATTTTTTCTGTGGCTTGGGTGTTGAGATTTCAATTGGGTGAGAACATATGTTGGGGGTCTTATATGTCTGTTTGTGTCCTTATTGATGGAATTTTGTGACTAGATGACTATGTGGTGAGTGTGATTGATAGTTAGATGTGTTCAGGTTGTTTGATTGTGGCAAGAATGGACTAGCGGGAGATGTAGCAAGAATCATTGAGTAATTTACTTCAGTCTTAAGTTATAATATGGCCTCGAGCTGTGAGTGTAGTGAAGGACCTCTTATGTTGTTTAGATGTGGAGCAAAGCGGATCCTTCTATTGTGTTATGAGTTCTTGGTGATGTCCTTTGGGCTGACCAATGCCCTAGTAGCGGTCATGTATTTGATTACCGACGTATTCAGCCGTGTTATAACTCCTTTGTTATTGTATTTATTGATGGCATCCTGCCGTACTCTCGTAGCAATGGATAGCATACTCAGCATTTGATGATGGTATTACAAGGATATAGGGAAGAGAAGCATTGTGCGAAGTTCTCCAAGTGTAAATTTTTGGCTTAGTTCAGTAGCATTCTTGGGACACGTGATGTCCAGTGAAGGTATCTATGTGGTCAGACGAGTGTGAGTAGAGCTTCCAGAAGATCAATAATTCCTTGACCACAGCTCCAGTGTTAGTATTGCCATCAGCTTCAGGTTCTTATACAGCTTAATGGGATGTCTTGGGGGCAGGCAGTGGTTGTGTTCTAATGTAGGAAGGTATAGTAATTGTGTGATAGCTATGATTTTTGGAAGTGTATAGGGAGATATCATTTTAAGGTTAAGCAGGTAGGGGTATCTCCTGCGGGTTGTCTTGGGGTGTGTGACCATTATGTTTATCTGTAGCAAGTTCTCTCTATCAGTAAATGATGTATGTTGTAATTTGAGTTTAGATCGCTTGTGGGAGTTGGCATGACCATTACAATGGTAGATACGAGATTTGCATTTGATTTGAGTGTTGGATAGTTTGGGTCAGATGAGCTTATGGAGGATTTAGTTGAACCTCACCACAGTATGGTGGCAGTGATAGTGTATGGGCATCGTGAGTTATTGTTTGTCTTGATCTTTTGCTTTGAGCCAAGTGGAGGAGTCTGCTAATGATAAGTTGATTACACGATTATGTGTTGTATTGGTTTCGGTTCGAGGTATGTTGGTAAATTAGTTATGACCTACATAGGTGGAGTCTGGGAATGACTAGAGTGATGGAAATTCTTCGATACAGGTTGTAATGTACTTTACAGATAATGGACCTTATTGAATGATTGAGTTGAAATTGTAAAAAGTGTAGTGTGTGCCGTGTATGAGTGTGCTTGTTGCTTCAAAGGTGTGGATTACTTTCCTAGTATGTGGTCTGCAAACGGGGTCAGGTCGTACTTTCTGTTGGTCAGTATAATTGAAACTGCGTGGAGTGAATGACGTTCGAGAATGGTTCTGACGGATTCAAGATTTTATGTAGCGCTTGAGGATCTTCAAGGTGTGAATTGGGATAGAACTTAGATTTACGTGGAAGGTGTCAAGGCCTGTGTGTATTTACATTATCATGGATTCTATCCATCAGTATCAGGAAAGAGAAGGTAATGACTTTAAATTCGCAGGAAGTCTCTACAGGGTAGGTATTTCTAATGTGGTGCTTTTGGGGAATATTTGAGAGAGTATTCAGCGGCTTATGAGCCTAAGACGGTCTATTTTATGCCTGGGTTTCGTGTGGTTAATCTTGATTGAGAATTTCAGTATCATGGCAAGGAAAACTATCAATTCGAAGGTAAGTTAGAAGGAACTTGGATAAATAGGACAGCTTGGTAGTAGGTCAGATCATCATGATAAGGGATATAGAGAGTTCTTTGGGTGTTAATGAGGTAATGAGTTGTTACAGGTGTTTCTTAGAAATTCTCTTGGGATTTGGTGGCATTCATAGCGTGGTTGAGTTAGAAGGATTCAGTCCTACCGGTTTGGTATTGTACTAATAGGATTCGGACAGTTCTGGATGGTTTCTACCACGGGTAGAGGTGTATATTTTCTACAGGCGTGAGGGTCATGTGATGTATAGCAATTTTTCTTCTAGATAGGGTCAAATAGGAAGTTCTTGGCCTGTCAGGGAGCATGAAGTTCTCATATTTATCACAGGATGGCATGGCGTATGCAGTATTTTGTGTATAGTGGAGATTGGCATATGTGAGGTCACGGTTCAGTTCTGGAAGGAAGGTCATCATTGGCAGTTTCAGATGACTAGGTAGGTGATACCACCATTGGGTGGCTTGATGAAGGCATACGTTCAGAAGGGGCAATGTGTTTGAGTTAAGGGTGCTTCATTGGTATTGTGACGTTTTTTTGCTGGATTGACAGCTGATATTCAAGTTTTCTTGGTGGCACAAAAAAATTATAGGAGTATCCCCCGTGGAATGATTGAGTATTAGAGACATGTTATATATTCGAGTGGTGGAATTGGGATCATCTATGGTAATTGGTGCACCTCATGGATTTCGAGACTGGGAGTTTTCATAAACAGATTATTTTGTGGTTGTGGACAATGAGGATGCGGGCAAAGCTAGTCAGGTGTTAGTATATGTCATGATTCAGTCATTATGAACCTTTGGATAGTTATCTACCTGTTGTGGGTGACCAGAGTTGATTTAGAATTATTGGTAGGCCAGTATGGGTGTGTGTTCTACACTGAGTCGGAATTGTTGACCCCAAATTGCTATTGTTGAGGGATGTACCATTCGATTATCATTGAGCTTATTCGTGTTTTAGAGTGATCTATGAGTTACCTTTCAGTGTTTCGAGGAGTTGTGATCATTGGTTGTATGTGCATAGGGCGGGGTTCTATGTGGGCTTTATAGCGAGATTTGAGTAAGGTATGTAATTGGGTGTTGCGGGATTGAGACATGTTGGTTATGTTCTTTCTGGTTCGGGTGGCATGGTATCGTCTGATTTCCCCTAGGGTTATGGCAATGCACTTTGAGTAATTGATGTCGAATTTTGCATGGTTATTGATTTTGAGCAAGGTGGCTTGGAGTATTTCATGTGGTCTAGCGGTTGGATGGGATCACGCTTTGCAGCAGAGTTAGGTAGAGGTATGACCATTAGTGTCAGATTCGTGTGTTCTGATTTTATGGTGTGTGCCAGGCTTCTAGCATGATGATGTGATGGTAATATTTAATGGCATGATAATCCTCTCATGTGAGTCTTCTTTATTTTATAAATTGAGCTTTTGGGATGTTGTTATTGAGTGCACGAGTTGCACAAGTTATGTCTCTGGATAATATAGTGGTATTGATGTTTATCAGACGAATGTTTACTAGATTCTGCGTGTTCCTTTCATCATCGGCAACATATGAAAGTGTTCGAACGAGGCTTTTCTTGATGAGAGGTTATTTACCGGTATTGGGTTGTTATAAGAAACTATTGTGATTAGGAGTTATCTCCACGAGTGCTTGAGTCATGTAGTGTATCATGGTATTTCATCTTGGGTTACGGATATGACTTGTTACAGTATGCCCATACTTATTCATTTTATAGTTGTGGGATTTTGATCTTGTAAATTGATTCAGAAGTGAAAATGTAGTTCTAAGGTTTATGGGTCAAGATTGGATTTCGAAATTTCATCTTTGTGGTGCTATCGGACCTATATGGGTCAGGGTAACGTGGAATCATCTCCGAATATGTGCATGGTAGGTTACACAACAATTTTGGTGGTGTTTGGAAAAGTCAACTGGAAGTTGACTTATTGGTAAACGACCTCGGAATGTAGATCTTATGGCTCATATAGCTTCGTTAGGTGATTTGGGGCTTAAGAGTGTGTTTGGAATGTGGTTTTGATGTCCGGTGTAGAATTAGGCTTGAATTTGCGAAAGTTAGTTTTTGGCGATTTTCGGTCGGCAGTGGAAAATAGGCTATCGAGGTCGCAACGGAATTCCGAAATTTGGAGACAGTTCGTAGTGTCATTTTGGACGTGTGTGCAAATTTTCAAGTCATTCGGATGTGTTTTTGTTGGTTTCGGCATCTTTGGTGGAATTTAGAAGTTCATAGGCTTGAATCCGAGGTGAATTTAGTATTTTTGCGTTGTTTTTGGTGAATCGAAGGCTCGACTAAGTTTGTGTTATAATATGGGACTTGTTAGTATACTTGGTTGGGGTCCTATGAGGCTCAAATAAGTTTTGCAAGATTTTTTGGATGATTTTGGCGTTTTAAGCATAAGCATGTAATGATCTAAAGGTCCATTTTTAGTTGTAGAGATCGAAATTTGATTTCGAGACTTCCGGGATTTTGATAATGCTTTATAAGAGTGATTTGGAAAGTTTGGTCTAATTTCATCAAGTCGCGATTGGATTTTTGACGCGAAATGTGAGTTAATTTTTTAACGAGCGAAATGAGTATCGCACTAAGCAAATGAGCTCCGAATTGGGTTTCAATTGAAGTACTATGTTCGTATTATTATTTGTGACTCATAGGAACAAGAATCATCGAATTCCGAGTTCGTATGGTGGAGTTAGAACCCTTTTAGTGAAAATAAACATTGTTGGTGCAACAGGATCTGGTGCGCACCTTTAGCGACCAGATATGGCACTTTTAGCAACATGATTTTTCTTTTAGCGACCAGAATTGGGTCTTTTTAATGTTGTTATGTTTTTTATCCCATTTTAGCATTTTTTTTGGTGAAAAAACACGGCTTGGGGCAATTTTTGAGTAAGAAATCATGGGAAATCTTGAGGTAAGTCACTTGTTATCATTTCTACTCCATAATATTAAATTTTCATCGAACTCTATAATAGTAAGCAGGAGAGAACAGGACTGCGGACCCATGCAGCTACCTCGCAAAATCCCCGAGAAATATCTGGAACAGATACACAGCTCACTCTACCCTAACACCTGGATCTGCACACAAGGTGCATGGAGTAATGTGAGTACGCCAACTCAGTAGTAATGAAAATAAATCAGGTCTGAGCAGTAAGAAATACATAAAAATCAAATCATCAACTCACAATAAGCACAACCTTTCTTTCCAACAATGTATACGTTAAATTATCACGCTTAAAAGCCGAATTCAATAAAAATCATTTGGAAATATACTTACCAATAGTTTCAACATAAGTTTGAAGAAGTTCGGTGTAAAAATGATGAAACTCATAAAACGCCCCTCGGGCAAAACATATTTCATAAGTTCAGAGTGAAAGTGGTAAAAATAATAAGTAGCCCCTCGGGCAAAAACATGTATCAGAACCTTCCCCTCGGGCATGCGTCACAGCCACTCATAATCAGCCCCTCGGGCATACCTCACAGTAACTCATAATCAGCCCCTCGGGCATACCTCACAGTCACTCATAATCAGCCCTTTGGGGATATCTCATAGTCACTCATGCCTCCCAATCACTCATACTCGTCACTCGTCACTCGTCACTTGTACTCAGTAGGTACCTACGCTCACTTGGGGTGTGTACAGACTCCGGAGGGGCTCCTTCAGCCCAAGCGCTAATATCAAGCCACCTCGTGGCGTATCATATCCTCACAATCAGGCCCTCGGCCTCACTCAGTCAGAACCTCTCAAAATCCCCTCGCACCTCCGGTCCCAGGTGCGCACCTACGAAATCCCACTAACAGTCCAAACTTCGCACCTGCGAGACCCTTTTCGCGCCTGCGGCTTCGCAGGTGCGCCCCATGCTTCGCACCTGCATATTCCTCCAGCCTGGCCTCTTTTTGCACCTGCGCAAGGACCTTTTCACCTTCGTCCATCGCACCTGCGACTCCCCACCCGCAGGTGCGGCCACACCAGTAAAATAACACTAGCATCAATTTTGCTGCAAATTCCTAAGTCCAAACGTCTGTTAATCATCCGAAATCAATCCCGAGCCCCTCGGGCCCCAACCAAACATACCAAAACATCCCATAACCTCATTCCAACTTATTCGAGCCTTCAAAACACAAAAAACAATGCAAAAGCACCAAAAACATATCAAATTCAAGCCTATGAACTTTAAAACTTCTAAATTTCGCCAATGATGTCGAAACCAACAAAAACACATCTGATTGAGCTGATAATTTGCACACATATCCAAAATGACATTATGAACCTGATCCAACTTCTGGAATTCTATTCCGACCCCGATAGCCTATTTTCCACTGCCGACCGTAAATCGCCAAAAACTAACTTTCGCCAATTCAAGCCTAATTCTACACCGGACATCAAAACTTCATTCCGAACACAGTCCTAAGTTCCAAATCACCTAAAGAAGCTATCCGAGCTATATAATACGCATTCCAAGGTCGTTTACCAATAAGTCAACTCCCAGTTGACTTTTCCACTATTGAACCAAGTTAATAGAATAAGTGTCTCATTTCTCTCCAAAAATTGCTCCGAACCCGAGCCAACCAATATAACATAACATAATGAAGCTGAATCAGATTTAATGAAGCAGAAACGGGGGAAACGGGGCTAAAATCTCATAACGACCGACTAGGTCGTTACACTAGGGCAGGCCTGACCTTGGCGGCTTTAGATCTCCAGCAAGTGGAATACTCGCGAAAAGTTTCGGTAGGCTTCTTTTTATTGTTCTGGATGTAGAACACGTCTGGTACATTCTCCATATTGAACCTGAATCGGTCCATGAAGTTTGATGCCATACTTATCCAGTTGGACCACTTCTTAGGGTTTTGGCTGATGTACCAAGATAAAGCATCTCCTGTGAGGCTCCTCATGAACAATTTCATACGAATCTTCTCGTCTCGTCCTACTCCAACCAATTTATCAGAATAGGTTCTCGGATGTACCCTGGGATCACATATATCATCGAACACTTTGAACTTAGGAGGTTTGTAACCCTCCGGTACTTCAACATCGGGTTGTATGAAGAGATCTTCGTATTTCAACCATTCAACTCCCTTGCTTCCTTCAATGCCCTGAACTCGACTAGTCAACTTCTTGAATTCCTCGACCAAATTCTTAATGAGCATATCCTCCTCACTGGATTCAAGTGTGTAAGCAATGTGTTGGGTTGAGTGAAGTAGAGTCTCCACGTATATGGGGTTGTTCTGATGACCTGGTGTTTGAGCATAGAGGTGGTCACTTTTGGAGTCTTGTGGTTCAGAGATAATCAGTGGGGTATTTATTAGAGCATGGAAAGTGTTATGTTATTGCTGTGGTGGGATAATTTGTTTTTATGTGGAGTTGTATGATGATGAGTTGTGGGAGGGTTCCGTTTGTTTGGAGTGTTCTAAGGAGGTATGGGATTTTGAGTGACATCTGGGACACTGAGTGAGAAGGATAAATTTGCCAAGTTTCAGACATGTTCAAGATCCCCTTGGATTTTAAACAACCCTTGCTCGAGTTGTGACATAGCAACATTCTGAACCTGAGTACCTTGATTGTCAAGAGCTTCTGTTCATTCCACTGGCGTTGTGTTTTCCTGTCTGATGTTGCCCAAATCTTCCATTTTGCCTTCGCCTTTACTTTAAGTGGACTAGGAGGAGGAGGAGGAGGTGGAGGGCCCCTGGATCTTGTGTGATATGATTATGATTCCAGAATGCACGAACCAACCTTTGGGGAGAGGAATAATCAAAAGAGAAGCAAAACAAAAATAAAAGGTAGCCAAGTCAGTGAGGAACCTGAGAAAATATTGCAGTATTTAAACACATAGTGCAGGAATAAAAGTGTGTCCTAATTTGGGAGACTCGTTGTGCCAGAGGTAGGCCTAGAGACAAGTTTATTTTGGAGAACTTAGAAGCAAAAATGCCGCATTTCATTAATGTAAAACAGACGAGTCCAAAATGACACTAAAATAATGAGTAGGAAATAAAGTCACTAATGGCACTTGGCTTATTACATTGGTAAAAGCAATGAAAAGGAAACCTAGACTACTTAGTCCCTGAAGGACCTTCCCCAGGCTTGGTCTTCTTGGTTCTGTCAATCAGGTTCCCCAGGTCGTGCATGCCCAACAGCAGGTATACCCTTGCTAGATGCCCTCATTCATTTCCCTCAGCATTCTGGCAGTCGGCGACCCTTTTTCTTGTCTTTGCTTCTAGCTCCATCAGACCCTGCTCCAAATATTCCAACCTTTCACTAGACTTGATGGCCCTTTCCTTCCACTCATCGATCAGTTCCATATTAGTCTAGTGTTTCTCCAGATTCTCGACCTCGGACTCACGAAGCCATTTGCGCAGATTATTGTATTTCACCTGAGCCTCAGTCGCTTCGTCTATGACCCTGTTTCTGCTGATGCCTGGCTCAACTATCCCTGCTATGCTTTCTTTCCAACCATGATAGGTAGAAGCGTACATGCCCTGCATGGTATATGGCGGGCTTGATGGTGTCTTTTTTTACGATAACCTTGAGATGCCACAGATGCTGAGCTTCACATTTGTACGGGATATCGTCGTCCTGAAAATCTGCCCTGTAATGACTCATTTTGGAGACTCGCGGTATAACTTGCTTTCTACCCGCCAGTCTCATGACCCTGATGGGAACATAGGGATATATGCCCCTTAAACCAATCAACACCAGGTGCGGAGTGTACCTCGATCTGATGATGAATTCACTGGTAGGGAACCATTCAAACATCCATTGAATCTGGTCCTTCGTGAAGTTATTAAAAAACTGAGCCCATTCTGTAGCATTTACCGGTTGAGCAAACCTATCAGGGATATAGGTCATCCTCTTGGGTGGTGGAAGGCTATATGATCACTCCACGCCCTTCGTAGAAATTCCTGACGATATTGGCCTCTCTGGAGATGCTCCAATAACTAAACCTGTAGTAGCAGGTTGCAACCCTCAAAGTGTTTGACCCCCTTCTGGCAGTGGTCCAAGGCTCAGTATATGTCTGCTATGATCATAGGGACAATGGTATATGTTTTCCCTTCGATCCCTTCCATTAAGGTTTTGTCTACCATAGCCAGTCTAGTGTGAATCCGGTCTCCTTTGCTTGGAAACACCATCAGACCCAGGAAGCAAACGACGAACACAAAAACCTTGCAATGAATGTGACCCAAGGAAGTAATAGAGAACTCGTCGTGGAAGATACGATCGGATTTGCTATGGTTGTATCGTTCATAGAGATAATCAAAAGGTATGTAGGACTCTGTCAGGCACTCTAAACCATCATTTTTCTTCAAACCCATCATTTTCAGGAACCCCCCTAGCGCCACGGTTCTCCGATACCAACAAACCTTGACTTTCCCAAGGTAATCCCGCAAAGCCCCCTATCTCCTCCAAGAGGGGGGTCATTTCTATGTTGCCAAACGGAATACAGACCTTTCTCTGTCCCAGAACATAGTGGCTGCTTCAATCAACATGTTGTTTGGTTGAATATCCAGTAAAGAGGAAAAGTTCCCGAGGACCCTCTTCATATGGTCTTTGTCACTGGGTGAGAGGTCTTCCCACCAATCCAGCAATAGTGGTGGTATTCTTTGGACCATGCCTAACCTCGGGACTTCATGCCTCATTTTTTGTAAAATATAGAAAGGTTAGACCCTTAACCCCGCCATACTCGACTATTTATACACTTATGATTAGCATGCATGCATTTAGTTCTCCAAATAAATGAACAGAACGTGACTGCGTCCATTGGGATTATGAAAAACCCGGTGGACTTTTGGATAAAGTTGTATTAAAGGGCTATCGTGCGGACGACACGTTAACTCGGTTAGGTTTGACCATGATGCATGCACAATTTAACAGAGTAAGGTTTCTATGGGGTTTTAGACGGGTACCCTCAAGAGGACAACTTGAGGGGGAAAGGCACGGAACCGTCGACTATACTGCTGATCGACTAGTTTTACCGAAAATAAGCCTTTACGAATTTAGGAGTGATATAAAATGGAAGGGCACAAACACTCATCAAGATTTGTTATAGGATTTGTATAGGCACGAGTGGAATATGATGTTGAGCATGACTTATGCAATAATAAATGAGCAATAAAAGCATGTTGTCATGTATTTGCACGTTACGAAAGCGGTAAATACAGCAGTTATAATTGAAAAATCAGTTACAAGGGAAAATAAAAAGAAACATGTCAGTTTTGATTCTGAAAGGAACAAATACTTGAAAGAGATAAACAATTAATTGCACATAAAGGGGGAAGGGGAAATGTCGCAAGTATTAACAAAGTAAAGACAACTTCACAAAGCAGTTTGAAATGGTAAAATCCTAGATAAATCCCCAGCAGAGTCGCCATGTTGTCGTGCTCCTCTCTTTCCTCCCCTTTCGGATCGGTCAGGGTATTCGACATTATCGGGACAACTTGTTTTCTATTGGGAAAAGGGATAAGGAATTGAAGAGTCGCCACCTAACAATTTTAAGGTGCGTTAGGGCACCTATTATGGGTCATAATAACACTAATTGAATAACCAGAGATTGGGTAAGGGCTTGAAATTACTCCAAGGGGAAGGTGTTAGGCACCCCTCAAAGTCCACAACTGTGGTTCCCAGCCGAACAAGCTTTGTGAATTTTAAAACAGGTAGCATATAAGCAAATAAAACACATATGTAAACAAATAAAGATTTTGAGAAGATTCGCAGTCTAAGCACACATATGTGCTAAAGATTAAAAGATTTAGAGTCTAGGCATACATATAAAGTTTTGAAAAAGTTATGATCTAAACACACATATGTGAGGGATAGGGGGTCCTAGGATGTTTATCCTACAGGATCACATCAGTAAAATGCCTGGTAATCACTCCTCAGAAGAGGGGCTACACGTTGCATTAGCGCACCAGTCATCATATCCATATCTACCCTTTCCCACTCCTTAGCGGTTATTAAAGCGAGTGTTGTTCAACGATCTCTATGCGTGCTGTTACTTGTCCCTTCTTAATGGCCCTGGACGAATTTAGGACCTCTACCTATAGACAGTTCTAGACAGACCCCTAAGGTTGAAAGGAGAAAATACTAGGCGACAGGCAAGAACAGATAGGACTTGAACAGATAAAACGGGAAAGAAACAATTAAAAGGCTCAAGTTTACCTCCACAAATATTGCATGTAAACAGCACGTCTCAAACACAAACAAGGCCAGTATTATTAAGCAGGATCCTAAAACATGATGTCTAATTGAATATCAAAACACAGAAGATATGCAGTTTCAATTTTATAAACCCAGAAGCAGGACCTAATCAGTTTGCCTACAGATTTTAAAACATGTTAATGTCACGACCCCAAATCTAGGCCAGTCGTGATGGCGCCTATCATGGAACTAGGCCAGCCAAAACTACACTCGAATCATAATAAACTTCTATTTACATCTTTACTATCCTGATTACCCATAAAGGTTTCCTTTAAACATTTATAAAATAGTTAAAGTTATACTGAATATTAAATACAACCCCCGAGAACCCGGAGTCACTGGTCATGAGCATCTACATAAAATATAAAACTCAAAAGAAAATAAATTCTACAATAGTAAGCAGGAGAGAGAGTAGGACTATGGACGCATGCAGCTACCTCGCAAACCTCCGAGAATCTCTGGAACAGATAGACAGCTCACCCTGCCCTAACACCTGGATCTGCACACAAGGTGCAGGGAGTAATGTGAGTACACCAACTTAGTAGTAAAGAAAATAAATCAGGTCTAAGAAACAAGAAACACATAAAATCAATGTCATTAATTCACAAGATGCACAGCCTTTCTTTCCAACAGTATAACATAGATATATGAAATCATCATGCCTTAAAGCCAACTTCAGAAAAATCCTTTGAAGAATGTATATTTTCGACAACTTCAAACCGAAAGATTTAGTATGAAAATGAAATGAATCATATAGAGGCCTCTCGGGAAAAATATATTTCATAAGCTCAGAGTGAAAGTAGTAAAATCCTAAGTAGCCCCTCGGGAATGCCCCACAGGCACTCATAATCAGCCCCTCGGGCATACCTCACTCGTAATCAGTCACTCAGCACCTCACAATAACTCATGCCTCCCAATCACTCGGCACTCGGCACTCGGTGCACTCGCTGGGGGTGTGTGTAGACTCCGGAAGGAGCTCCTTCAGCCTAAGCGCTAATATCAAGCCACCTCGTGGCGTATAATATCCTCACAAATTAGGCCCTCGGCCTCACTCAGTAGAACCACTCAAAAGCCCCTCGAGCGAATCAGTAAAATAGGGTACTCGACCCAAAACATCATTTTTAAATCTCAAAGTAGTGTAAATCAGGCTGAGTTTCGAAAACAGTAAGCACAATACGGCTGAGTGAAATCTTCAATACATTGTGAGAAAAATAGCAGTAAAAATCCCCTAAGGGGTCTAAACAGATCGGCACAAGGCCCCAAACACGGCTTATAGCCCAAATATTTCAACAATCTTTAGAACATAATTTAACATAAGGTTTTGAGTAAAATATGCAACTCATTAGTCGCCTGCGGAGAGGACCTAGTCCAATCCAAAAATCAGTGCGTGCCATATACTCATCATCCGACGTGTGCGCCATTCTAAAATCAGTGAGAAATATGTAGTCCGGGGTTTCATACCCTCAGGACAAGATTTATAACCATTACTTACCTCTACCGGGCCACAACACTAGTCCGCTATGCTCTTTACCCTCAAATTGGCTCTTGATTGCTCTAAATCTAGCCAAAACAAGTTTAATATAATTAATATATGCCAAAGGATCACAACCCAATCGAAAACTATCCAATTATACAAGAATCTCGAAATTTGGCCAAACCCGAGCCCTGGGCCCACGTCTCGAAATTCGATAAATTTCACATCACTAGAAACCTCATCCTCCCACGATTCTACACATACCAAAATCGTCACAATGGGACCACAATTGCCTACCCAAATCGCCAAAAGAATTTCCAATCCTCCACATATTCTTCCCATCCTTTACCTACTTTAATCCTCCAATTTACAAGCCTAATCCGAATCAAAATAGCATAGAAGGTGTTAATAACCTGAGAACTTACCTTCACTGAAGAACCACAAATTCCCTATTATATTTGCCTTCAAAAGAGCTCCTCCCGCATACAAAAATGGTGGAATGAAATGAATTTCATGGAGGCCTCTTTTTATACTGTTCTTCCATCATTTCCGCACCTGCGGACACTTAGTCGCACCTGCGGACCCGCACTTGTGGTCCCACGTGCGCACCTGCGCAATCCCACTAACGGATCAATTCTCGCACCTACGGCTTCACAGGTGCGGCCATTTCTTCGCACCTGCGGATTTCCATTGCCTAGCCTCTTTTTGCACCTGCGCACAGACTTTTGCACCTGCGACATCGCACCTGCAGCTAACCTTCCGCAGGTGCGGCCAACACCAGAAACTTACACCAGCAGCCATTTGCTGCAAATTTTTCAAGTTCAAAACTCCGCCAACCATCCAAAATCAATCCCGATCCCCTTGGGGCCCCAACCAAACATACCAACACACCCAATACCATTATTCAAACTTAGTCGAGTCTTCGAAACACCAAAAACAACATGAAAACACCAAAATTACATCAAATTCAAGCCTATGAACTTTGAAACTTCCAAATTTCGCCAACGACGTTGAAACCAACCAAAACACCTCCGATTGACCTAAAATTTTGCACACATATCCAAAATTACATTACGGACCTGTTCCAACTTCCGGAATTCCATTCTGACCCCGATAGCCTATTTTCCACTGCCGACCGGAAATCGCCAAAAACTAACTTTCGCCAATTCAAGCCTAATTCTACACCGGACATCAAAACTCCATTCCGAACACATTCCTAAGTCCCAAATCACCTAACGAAACCATCCGATCCATAAAATCCGCATTCTGAGGTCGTTCACCAATAAGTCAACTCTCAGTTGACTTTCTCAACTATTAGGCTACCTTGAGAGACTAAATGCCTCAATTCTCACCATGACCACTCTGAACCCGAACCAACCGATCCAACATACATAAATGAAGCTGAAACACTTAAAATGAAGCAGAAACGGGGGAAACAAGGTTAAACTCTCGGAACGACCAGCCGGGTCGTTACAGTTAACCATTAGGCAGTAAACACAAAGCAACAGTCTTCGAGTTTTATAAAAGTTGGTTACCTAAGGCTTGCCTAGGCATGGAGGAATGCATAATAGTTACCTGAATTATTTAAAACAATTTAGAGGTTGTTTTACCTAAAGCATGATGTTCTATGCAGAGATTGTTACTAGTTTTGTTAAGAGCAAGACAATTAGATGTGACACTGTTTTATATCCCTTTTCATAAGTCAGTAGTTAAACTAGGCGTGGTTAAGCAGATGTAAACGAAATCCTAGAGGAGGATATGTAATATGCATATATAAATGCAGGATGGTTAAGACATGATTTCAGGATACACAGAATTCCTAAAGGCATGATTTCTAAAATGCACAAAGAGATTACAGCATTGTTAAGCATGACTTCAAAAATGTGCAGGAACAACAGTTCATGTTAGTGCTATTATTTAGCCCTGAAGCATGGTTTCTAAGTGATAAAATAATGTGATGCTGAAACAGTATACATGAAACTTAAGAGCATGATATCTAATGTATGCTATGCTTTTGCATGTATTGGTTCTAAACATGGATTCTATTTCTCACATAGAAATGTAAACCTAAGGTATGGTTTCTACCCCATCGACAATAGACATGGTTACCCTCCCCTTTTCACTATCAATCCCCAAAATTCGTTTACAACAATTATTACAAACCGATGTGAATGAATTACACAAGTAGATAAGGAGAAATAAGAAGTTACACTATAGGGAGCCTGAAAAACAGGTCCAGATTCCAGAACCTCAAGTGCCCAAATGTTTCATAGCCTTTGTCATATCCGGGTGTGTTAGAGTTTCTTAAGGACCTCAAGGGATCCCGGGAAGTCTCACACCCAGATCTCATAACCATAATTGAGTAAGTGCAGCGTAGAAAGGCCATCCCCAGTGCATCAGAGTTCAGAGGGATCTCACGGGAATCCCAAGGCAGTCATACACTGGAGGGGCAGAACCTAAGGACCTACGAGTAGAGTGAGAGTGCTTGACATAGTTTTGAAAATGTTTTAATGAGAAAGACAGTGTTTGAAAATACTTAGTTGAAACAGTTTTATAAAATAGGAGAGTTATTTAGTAAAAAACAGTTTTTGACAAGAGCAGGACAATTAACAAATAGTAGACTAATCACATCACAAATAGATTCAGCACATTCAAATCACAGTCCTTCATACAGGGCTGATGGGAATTGGGGACACATAAATCACATAGTATACAGGAGCATAGAAGTCCTTGTAGGGGTTTATGGGGATTAGGGGGTAGCTAATGGTATCAACACAGCATGAATTTCAGAATGAACACAGAACCAGACAACTTAAGATACAAATTGCTTTGCAAAGAAAGAATCATACTAGAAACAAGTAAACGTAAGATAGAGCAGAGTCACATTGGGACATATTACAAAGGGGTAACATATTCATAAGCATACTGATCCTAAGGGAAAGTGGGACATAACATAATATGCTAGATGAACAATGATGTAGACATGTCAATTACATGTTGAACAATAAAACCATAGATAGAAACATATCAGAAACATGACAAACTGAAGAAGTAAAAGAAACATGTTGGTTTTGGGACTTGAATTGAAATCAGAACATACCAGTAAAGAGATAGTAAACACAAAGTGAAGAATAGGAGAGAAATAATTAGCCTTGGCTTGCCGCCAGCTAATTCAGAATAGTAGTAAGTAAGTAATAAAGAAAGAAAGAGAGAAGAAAAGCTTTGAGTATGAGAGAGATTTTTTGAACTAATGTGTTCGTGTGTTGAGTTTCCTGTCAGTGTGTATATATAGTAGTTTGAAACTAGGAAAAATAAGGTAAGAAACACAATTAGGCAGTAAGTTATAGAGCTCAGAACCAATTAGAGCAACAATTAGTCCAACTACTCCCTTAATTAAGGGAGTCATTTCAAACGGTAAAAGACAAGAAACAAGTAAGGAAAGGGATTATGTATGACTGGAGCATGAATAAGGAAACAATTTCAATCAGTACCAGTAATTAGGCTAGGTACAGAAAGATCTAATTAAGGAAACAATCAGTAATAACCAAATAATAATAGTCAATCATATAATAAGGTAAGAAAATAGTTTACATGTTGGAAATCAGTAAAGACATCATCACAAGAAATCAGTAAAAGGTGTTAATCACAGAAAATTAGGAATTCAAATAGGAACAGTGCTGATTAAGGGGAGAGTTAACACAAAACTTTATGAACAAATGGAATAAACACATAGTAGGCAAGAAGAAGCAAAAAATCAGAAACCCTAATGGACACAGTGGTACAAATCACGTAGAATCAGGGATTCAACCAGAAAATAGTAATGACTAGAGGAATTAGTAGAACAAACGTAATATAAGCGGAAGAAGTAAGAATTAGAAACCCTAATAAACATGATAGGTTAGAAATCACAAAATACTCAGATTAGTCGAAGCAGATTCATGAGAATCGAACATGCAAACAAGTTTGAGAGAACGAACAGTAAAGATAACTCAGAATTAAAACAAAGTGTCAGAAAATTGGGGGTTTTAGCATAACTAGTTAGGGTTAAAGAAAAACTTAACAAAATTAGTCGAAGCACATAAGAATCAGAGGATTAAACACTTAAAAATCAGAAAGCGTTCTGAAGAAAAGGATTTTCAGAAACCCTAGTTTAGGAAAATGACAAACCACTTCCAAAATCAGGAGATTTCATAATAACATTTGTGAAAATAAGTTCAACTTATCTCAGATCTGTACAGATCTGAGAAGTTTAAGAGTCAAGATTAAGGTTTCGAGAAAATAACATAGAGATGAAGACATAGGCTTATAAACCCATAGGTTTAAAGTGAAATAGGCAGATCTTATTCAAAATTGAGCCATGACGACTTGAAACAGGAAAGGATGGGCCAAAGGTGTAAGCAGACTGACCCTAGTCCCTCAAGGACCTTAGAGACGGAGGCACCAACATAGGAGAGGACATTGGAGGTCTGGGGGTGGTGAGAACCACCATAGAAGGCAGTAGATGAATGACAGCGGGGGGAACTAGGGTTGGAGTTAGAGAGCATTTGTGAGAGAGGGGGTGAGTGACGGCAGGGTGAGAAGAGGGAAATGAGGGGTTTGGGAGGGCAGTCTTTAGGTTTAATTAAGGAAGGTATAATATGGGCCGTTGATTAAAAATGATCAACGGCCAGGATTCGATAAGACTGGGTCGGGTAGGTAAAGGGTTTCGGCTTGGGGTTTATTGGGCTGGTGTTTTAATTATACTTGGGTTTGGTTTAACATAGGCTAAAATCGAAAAAAATTAGGCCATTTGTTAAATACCCAATCAAATTGATAAAATAATTTATTAAACAGCTAACATTGTAAAAAAATAAATTTCTTGAGTAGATAATAATTTAAAAATGCTTATTTAGTATTTAAAAATACCAATGATTAATTTTGGGTAAAATATAGTATAAAATCATATGATTGTGCTATAATTTCAATGTTATTGAAATTATAGCCAAAAGGTGCCAATTTGGCTAATTATGAAATAATTTGGTCTTAACAGGACCAAAAAATAATAAATTAAATCAAGAAATGCTTTGAAATCATTTGTGATGCAATTTTATAATTACTTACCGGAAATAAATATTGGACAAATTAATACAAATGTAGGAAAATAATGGAAAAATACCAATTGCTATTAATGCATGATTTTGAAAGTATATATGCAAGTTTAAGCGTGACTACACTTTCGTCAACCGTAGGGATCTCTACTCGGGCTGCCTCCCCCCAGTGGCATTCAAGCTTGACCCTCTCTACATCCGATATTACACTTATGTATCGGCTCATGGGCTCGCATCGACCCGATGTAGAAGGAGGTTTTTCTATTGTAAAATCAGAAATAGTGTCGAAAGGGCCAGGGATGCATTTCTCGATGGTAGGAGGGGTTTTTGACTTGACCTTAGATGGGCGTGATGTAGAATCAGCCCCTTCCTTTTGTGGAACCGTTTTGGAGGTCTTCGCCATGATAGCTATCGAGTTTGAAGTAAGAAGACGAGAAAAACATGCACAGGCAGAAGATATGAAGGGAAAGCACTTAGTAGTGGAGAAGATGAAGAAGATGCAAAACAATGAAAAGGCAAGTAATTATGGTATTTATAGAGGCCCTTTGGGCATGCTTGAAGCGGGAAAGCCGAACTTGTGACGGTTCTTGGGCTTCTCGAGAATTGTGTTGACAGAAACCTCTGCACAGCTTTTCATGTCACATCATTTAATGCTCTGAGGAGACCAACGTCATAGTAGGAGTGTCGAAGAGGAAAAAGGTCAAAATCATTTCTTATCTCTTCATTCTAAGAAACGCAGGGACTATCTGTATAAGGCTAAAATCGGAGAGCATGATTTCACGGCCATTTCGATAAGAATGAAGGCTCGATGGCCCGAGTTTTGGTATCAAGGGGCATATCGGAGGTCCTCGACCTCGAGTCAGCACATATCGAAGGTCCTCGACCTCGAGGCAGTACATATCGAAGGCCAACATGGAAAGGGGGGAAGTTCCCAAGGGGCACGTGGTTAAAGCTAACAAGATACACAAAATATTACAAGCTAGTATCGTGGCATTAAAGGGTTGTACCAGCCATATCTCTTTATATTAATTACACATGTACTATGTTAGGATTCCCCCTCATATATAAAGGGGACCCATGTCACTTTGTAAAACATATGATATTCAATACAAGAACAAGAACATCATTTTCTCCTTAGCTAAAACATTCTCTATAATTGCTTCATTGATTTATTGCTTCTCATTTATTGTGTTCTTTAATTATTCTTCATTTATTGCTCATTATTGATCATAAATACGCCATTCTTAAGGCATTCAATATTGTTATACTGTTATTGATAGCCCCTAGTTAAGCTTCTAAATCTCGGCCCCGAGGCCTTTCCGACCACCCTCGAGGCTGGTCTGCCCATTACCCGGTTTGCATAATTTCGTTGCTTTCACTCTTATTTCATTTTTCTCACTTCATACTCAGCATCTACTGCCTAAACAACTGGTATTAAAATAGATCATATATTTTTAGAACCACATAATCAAATATTATTGTAATTACCATTTTGAAGGTAAACATCGCAGATGCGGAGTTTGAGGTGAGGCAGCACGTGGTTGCAGGTGCAGAGATTTTCTCGCACCTACATGACCGCAGATGCGTCAAAAGGACCGCAGAAGTGGGGTTGGCTTGCAGAGATGGGCTCCGAAAAAGTGGAGATCCTCCTTGCAGAAGCGAGTCCGCAAGACCAGAAGTTTGAACGCAAGTGCAGAGTTAGCAGCAGAAAGGAGCTCTGAGACGCTCCTGCGAGGCCGCAGAAGCGGCTAAGTGAGCCGCAGAAGCGGTTTGACTGGGAAGAACCTATATAAGCGAGGGTTCTAAGATTTTCACCATTTCTAACATTTTGATCTCGGATTTTGGAGATTTTTAGAGCATTTCACCATTTCTTAAGGTAAATTCCTTGTGTTCATCTTTCTTCAGTAATTATGTTTCCCCACTGATTTTCCACCTAGTTGGTGTATTTTTGAGGTGTAATTTGGAGGTTTGAGGCTAGGGATTTGGAGAGTCGATTTTGGGGGTTTGAGTGGCGATTTGATGTTGGATTTTGATAAATTTGGTATGGTTAGACTCGTGATCGACTGGAATTTTGGTTTTGTTACTTTTATTCGATTTCGAGTCATGGGCCCGGGGGCCAGGTTTGAGCCGATTTCGGATTTTTTAGTTTTAACATAGTAATTTCTTGTAGACTTGATTCCTTTAGCTCATATTGATTGTATGGTGCTGCTTGTGGCTAGATTCGGGCTATTTGAAGGCTGATTTACGAGGCAAAGGCGTATTGGAGTAGGGATTTGCTCGGACTGAGGTAAGTAACACTTCTAAACTTGGCTCTGAGGGTTCAAAACCCTGAAATATGTGTTATATGACTAATATTGAGGTGACGCACATGCCAAGTGAGGGGCGTGCGGGATTGCACCGTGAGAATTGTGACCTGGCCGATTCCATGGCATTGTCTAGTAGACTTATCTTGTTAATGTCCGTGTTTTCATCATGAGTTGAAGTAGTTAAGTTGTTCATCATGCTAGAGATCCTGTTTAGGATACATGTCGATATTGTTGGGACCCATAGTGGTTGTTTCTTGTTGTTGTCTTACTGATTTCATTGATATTGCGTGCTCAGTCATATTCATTCATTTCATATCTTATCTCAGTCTTTGTTGTTATTTATTGATATATCATATCCTTGATTTCGGGCTAGTTTCATGACATTTTGAGCCCGTGAGAGTGAGACTGACGATATTGATGATTGAGTGAGTCCGAGGGCCTGATTACGAGTGACATTTATGGGATCAGGATGCACTCCGCAGCGGTTATACACTGATTTATGATAGCCTTGGGCTGAAGGAGCCCCTCCGGAGTCTGCATACGCCCCCAGTGAGCGAGATTGATTATATTTAGGGATGGATCTTCCCTGGACATGGATCTTGTCCAAAGAATTATATACCTGGGGATGGATCTTCCCTACGGGCTAGAGTGGCCCTACTCAGTACTGGGTGACTGACAGTCAGTCAATGTATATATTCCAGAATGGTCCTGGGTCGGATTGGCCATATATAGTACAGAGTGATTGAGAAACTGAGAGTATGAGCACATGCGATTATCAGCATGGTGCATCACAAACAGCATGTGCATTGGCATGTACAATAGGAGAAGTTATATTCTTCTTATCATTCAGATTTGATCTATTTACTTTTAATTGTTGAACTTGAAAGCATGCCTATGTTTTTGCACTATTATTTCTTTATTGAACTGTAAAGGTTGAGTTATTCACTACTTTCAGTCCAAAGTTTGGATTTGTTATTTGTTGAATAGGTTGTACTCACGCTACACCTTGCACGTCGTGTGCAGATCCAGGTGCTTCCTGTCACAGTGGCTACTGAGTGAGGAGTCGAGATCTCGGAGACTATCGAGGTATTGCATGGCGTTTGCAGGCATTGACTCTCCTTCATTATCTTTATTTGTATATCAACTCTTATTGCTTATATATTTTAGTAGACTGTATCCCAGTATATATGCTCATGTACTCGGTGACACCCGAATTTTGGGAGAGACTTGCATTGCGTTGCGGATTTATTTCTGTTTTTAAAAAGGTTTTCTTAAATATTAACTGCTTCCGTATAATTTTCAAATAGTTTATTGTGAGAAGATGTTTGAGTAGTGGCTTTCCTAGTTCCACGATAGGCGCCATCACGACGGTTGGTTTTTGGGTCGTGACAGCCTACATCGTGAATATTTGACAAACAATCAGATTTTTACACGTTTAGATCTGGAGGCTGAGTGCCTTGAAAGCTTCCAGTTTATTCATTATCCACTTAGGTGTGTCAGCATCTCTCCTTATTCCTCCTCCCCATGCGATGAGACCCAGTGCCTTGTTTTCTCATTGTGGCTCGTGATCATATTTCTAACGCCCACAAAGTAGTCGATTGTGGCCTCTCTTTGGAAGAAGTGATCTATGGCCCATATTTGAAATAACAAATTGCAACGTTTGAAGAAAATGTACCTTCTAGAACAGGCAGACAATGCTCGAAGTGTTTTCACGAGTATCATGGAAACCAAGGTGACTTGAAGATTACCCCGGAATATTTCCAAGATCACAAGCAGTAAGTTGATATTGATTCGCCCTCTCCTCTGTGGGAAAACCAGTAATCCTACTAGCGCCAAAGAGAAGGTTATGGGCGGATACTTTCCCAGGTAGCTTGATCACACTGAAATTCCCCCATGTTCCACTCGCTCTCTCAATGTCCAAACTTGTCCAATGACTGGTCTTAGATTACTCACCCATCTTCAATGTTCCTCCTATCCTGACTGCCTGCTAAACACAAGGTAATGAGGAACATGTGGTCGGTCATGGTAACGGGCATTGCTGGATTTCTCCCGGTGAATGGTAGCTTTGTGAAGCTGGTGTCATCTTCTAGTGTTAATAGTAATTCATAGTCAAACATGAAAACCACTTTGGCTGGATCCCAGAATTCTATCAAAGCTTGGTGAGAACTTTGTCGGCCCGGACATTTAGTAAGGCAGTCAATGCTCCTAAGTGTGCCCTGATATCGTCTCCATGATCTCGAAAAATATTCTACTATTGTTTCAGCTTGTGTGGTGCTCCCACTATCATACTGATTTCAGGGATGTTACGGATGATTTTGATTTAGAAGGCGTGTTGAAAAAGAGGTTTTAGTAAGTTCTTGCTCCGGTCTTTATCACCTCATCGGGATTGTTTCGTCGTTCCACAAACGACATGTCATTGGGTGCATGACCCATTGACATTAAGGCGGCTTTCCTAATTATGTGTCAAAGCTAGGAATCGACTCATCTAAGGTTTATGCAGCATGACCTATGTTTGCTAGAGTAGAGTATTTCCTAATTCTTGGAGTTGGACTGAATATTGCGAGACGTTATGTCAGTTGACCTGACGAAGTCATTCTCTGAGACTAAAAGAATTTTGAAAGAAGGTTCGAATGAGTGAAAAGACAACCTTCGCGTGCCATTATGTGTGATAATGTACGGTCAAGACTCGATTGGAAAGAATGTGATGACAGTGTATATAAAGTAGTAACAGATAGTCGAATAACAGTATTAACATCAAAAGCAGATACGTACATACTGAACAAATGAAATAGTTAAGCATATATTTTCAAAAATCAAGCATAGTTAAAATAGCATATAAACAAATATTCCTACATTCCAGGTCTAGTCTAAGTCTGCTTAGGTCGGAACCTAAGTATATTCTCCAGCAAAGTCGCCATGTTGTTGCACACTATTTTGCATGAGTCAAAATAAGATTCAACTAATGGTTTCCTTGTTGACGATGAAAGAGAGTCGCCGCCTAATAGTTAAAGGTATACTAGGGTACTTATTCAATTGTTAAATTATTATCTTATTAATCTGATAACCAGTGAGATTTGGGTAAGGGTTCCTGTTCTTCTAAGGGGAAAGGTGTTAGGCACCCCTTAGAATCTACCTAAGGTGGCTCCATGGGACTTAGACTAGATTTGGGGAATTAAATGTCTATATTCTACTTAATTAGTTCTTAAAGTGTATGCCTTACCTTATGTCATATTTTAAACCTATAATTTTGAAAAAGGGGGAGTATATATACTTAAAGAACATGAGTATAGGTTTTATATAAAAAGAAAGCCCTTTGAAATGCCTTGGTAATTGAAAGAGTTTTGGAAATTTAATGTGGTTAGGTTTAAAATACTTTACTTTTGAAATACGGTGGATATTTGTGTAAAATAAGGATTATTGAAGAAATGGGTTTAGATATAGCTTAGAAACCTATTTCAAATCTTGTGCCCAAGTTTAAGAAGAAAATCCATTTAAGGAACTTTGGTTGCAACTATATTCATTTGGTTTGCAGAAAAACAGATTTTGAAATTGTTCGCCCGATTCTAGCCTTCCAAAAGAAAGAGGATTGTCGATTTGAATCTATTTTGAACTTCAGAAATTCCGTGAGACGCGGTTAGTGTATGTGAAAACTATATGATAGAAGTAATTTAAACATCTTGAAGTTATTTTAGCTAATGTAAGAAACAATAATTCTTTTTAGTTTTACCTATGTTTTTAACTTGCCTAGGTTGCTAAGGTAATTCAAAGAGATAAGAGAGAAAAGGCATTCACTTAGATATTATCAATGTTGTATACATAGAAACAACAGTATACTTATATAAGAGATAAAGAAAAGGAAATTGACTCATGGTTTGGGCATAAAGAAATTTTGGCCCCACAGACAACGAACAGTGGCACCAGCTTCCGCGACTTCAGGCTCAAGGGCTGGAACTGGGGCCTGAGTTCTTGAGAAATCAACAGGATTAATTCGCTTACATATGCAAGACGAAGAGAAAGGAAAACATTAATGATCGGCCTGTTTGGACGGTAGAACGGGGAGAGGGGGAGTCATGCCCATTCTCTATCCGGGCAAGAACTCAACAGGCCCAATTCACTTACATATGCAAGAAGAGAAAGGAAAACATTAGTGATCCAACCTAATACAACACTTAAAAAAAATAATGATCAATGCAAGGCCCATATGAAATGTGACATGTACTGATAATTAAGAGATGCGATAAAATTAATGTAAGTCAATAATGGAATAAACATGTAACGACTCGGCCGGTCATTTGAGTACCGTAGCTATGTTCCCTCACTTATTGCTTATTCTATGTTCATTTATGGATATGTGACTTTTCGGGGTGGTTGGTTTGGTTACGGGCATGTTTCGAAATGAATTGGGACACTTAGTCTCAAGGTTGGAAGCTTAAGTTGAAAGAGTTGACCGAATGTTAACTTATATGTAAACGACTTCGGAACGGACTTTTTATGGTTCTGATAGCTTCGTGAGATGATTTTGGACTGATTAGTATGTTAGGATATTGATTTGGAGGTTCGTAGGCCGTTTTTGCTTGATTTTTATGAAAGTTAGAAAGTTGAAGGTTTGAAAGATTGAGAAGTTTGACCGAGAGTTGAATTTGTTAATACCATGCTCGTATTGTATTTTTGGAAGTTGGAGTATGTCCGATGTTTCATTTATGACTTGTGTGAAAAATTTGAGGCCAATCGATGTTGGTTTGATAGGTTTCGGCATTGGTTTAGAAGTTGGAAATCCATTAGTTTTGTTAGGCTTGAATTGGGGTGTGATTCCTGTTTTTGATGTTGTTTTTATGTGATTTGAGGCTTCTACTAAGCTTATGTTGTTATTTGGGACTTGCTAGTATGTTTGGTTGAGGTTCCAGGGGCCTCGGGTGAGTTTCGGATGGTTAACAGATCAATATTTGACTTAAGAGCATTGTTGATGATATTTTGTTTGCTGTTGTAATCGCCCATGCGGAGGGCTTGGCTGCAGGTGTCCTCGAAGGAAGGCAGAAGAGGAATTGGGCTGGCTTTAGGAGCTTCGTAGGTGTGGAGAGGGACCCATCTGCGGAAGGTGCGGAGAGGGACCGCATCTACAAGTCCGCAGATGCGGATTTTGGGTCGGAGAAGCGGAGAAGCCTAGCCCGGGCTTAGATCACAGATCCGGAAGTAATACCGCATGAGCAGAAGCACAGAAGCACATGGAGGACCACGGAAGTGGACCCGCATAAGCGGGATTTTTTCCACAAAAGCAGCAGGTCGGAGTTTAAGTGATTTTTGCAGAAAAAAAGGATTATCCGCAAAAGCGGATCGCATGTTCGGCTTATGCGTTCCCAGGTGCGAGATGCCTGGATAGAATGATATATTTTGGTTTTGAGCCATTTTCTTCATTTTTGGACTTTAGAAGCTCGGCTAGTGTCGGCGTTTGAGAGGGATTTCACTATAATTCAAGAGGTAAGTGACTTTTGATCACTTTTGTTCATTAATATTAAATACCCATCGATTTTTCCACCTAGATTATGTGTGTTTGAGGTGAAACTTGGGGGATTTTGGACTGGGTATTGGAGAGTAAGATTTGGAAATTTGAGGGTCAATTTGTGGTTGGAATAGGATGATTTATGTATGGTTGGACTCGTTATTGAATGGGTATTCGGAATTTGTGAATTTTGTCAGGATCCGAGGCATGGGCCCCCGATTGACGTTTTAGGTTGACTTTTTGAATTTGGTTAAAGATCTTAGCTTTATCGTATGAAATCGGTTCCTATAGCTTGTAGTGATTATAATAAGTTGTTTGTGACTAGATTCGAGTTGTTCGGAGACCGATTTGCAACGCAAGGTTTTGTTGGAGCATTGAGTTATGCACTTTGAGGCAAGTAACACTTCTGAACTAGGAACTGAGGGTATAAATCCCTGGAAAACGTTTATATGGTTTATGTTGGGTGACGCACATGCTAGATGAGGAGTGTGTGGGCGTGCACCGTGAAAATCATGATTTGGTTGTTTCTTTTGGACTGTGTTGTTATCAAGTCTTGTTCTAACTGTGAAATCCTTACTTGTTAGAGTAATTGAATCGCAATTCATGTTAGAGGCCATGTTTCGGCTATGTGCTTATTCTGATTAGGCCTAGTGGGGTCATTTCTATCGTTATGAATTATCTGCTTTAATTGCAATTATGTGCTCAGTCATAATCCTTCATTTGCATATCATATCTCAGTCTCAGTTATCATTAACTATTGCATTACATGTTCTTATGTTTGGCCTGAGTAGTATGAGATTGTGATCCCTTGAGACTTGGTAGATTGATGACTGAATTGGGCCTGAGAGTCGAGTTGAGAGTGTTATTATGGATCGAGTTGCACGCCGCACCAGGCTTTATTAGCTTATTTATTATTGTGTATTGGGGTGTATGCCACAGCATGCCTTAAAGGATTTATAATAGCGCTTGGGCAAGATCCGCCCCTCCAGAGTCAGACATACCAGCAGTGAGCACAAGCACAATGATATTTACACGTGCTTTGGTGAGGGGCATTGATGCCACACACTCGTACGATGTAGAGTGATTGTTTCTGTGATGAGTGGGTAATTGAGATAGACAGATTGAGTACTCTGAGAGTATGAGTACCTGGGAATATCACGAGGATACATTACATTTGGCATGCATATTTGACATGCAGGCATAGAGATGTAACATTCCTCATGCTAGTTGTACTTGACATACTTTATTAAATTGTTGAACTTGAAAGCATGTCTAAATTTATGTACCCTTAATGAGTTGATTATGGAATTTCTCTGAGCTATTCATTATCATTGTCATTATCTTACATTCATTGTCATTATATTGATTCTGGGTGTGTTCTTCTGAGCTCTCCACTGCTGTCAGCCCAAGGTTAGTCCTGTTACTTATTGAGTACATTGGGTTAGTTGTACTCATACTACACTTTGCACTTCGTATGCAGATCCAGGTACATATGGACACAGTGATTGATAGATCGTTGTCAGTGCTTGCGTGAGGACTTCAAGGTAGCTACCATGACGTCCACAGACCTTGATTCTCCTTTTTTCATATTTTTCTGTATTGTTCTACTATTCAGACAGTTGTACTAGAGTTTGTTTTATGTTGCGATGTTGTAGTGCTCATATACTCGTTGACACCAAGTTTTGGGGTGGTTTTAGTAGAGTTAAAGTTTTTTTTATCTGATATTTATGAGATATTTTGATGTTGAATTTATTAAAGCATGTTCCATTTAATTGTTTAGTTGTTATGTGATTGTCGGCTTTCCTAGTAAGTGTGTTAGGTGCCACACGACAGGTTGGGATTTTGAGTCGTGACAAAATAGACTTGTAGTGAGGTCTTAGTTTCATTTAGCACTAAACCTAAAGAGATTAACAAAGGTCACTGATTAAAGGATTAAGGTAAGATTCCATTCATGGACAAGACACCCTTTGGATCCCTAGCACTTCAAAGTTCAAAAAGGTCTCTGGGACCCAGAGCAGTGCATGTGTCAGGGAGAGCGTAACCACAAACTAAATCTCACTCTTAAATAACCTTAACCACTCATGTTTATTCCTCCCTATATGTTTAAATGTCGTTGAGACATTCACTTTAAGTTTTAATGTAACAGTAACAATAACACAAAGATTCAAACATATATACTTCTCACAGAAACCATACAGGGTACTGCTATGAATATGAGCTAGCAGATAACACCTTAGAAAATCCAAACACAAGTGTGTAGTAGATTGTAAGTACTTTCAACATATTCAGGTATGCCCAAAGAAAACCAGTTACATGTACAAACACAGGAAAAGAACACCCATACATCAGTTTAGAAACCCAAACAGCTAAGTCAAGTAACTTAAATAGTAGGGAAGATACCTAATTCAAACTCAAATAAGTCCTTGATCACAATACCTGAACAACCTTTGTTCCAATTCATTAGGGGACATCCACAAACTAAGTCTTAACTTCTATCAGAGATATGAGTTAACAGTTTCATTTCGAAAATCTAAAGAGTATAAAAAGAGATGCTTATGCAAGTTGACATGTCAATCTTATCCTAAGCACATGATTATTTTCCTTTTAAAACTCTTAAACTCATACTCACACTGACCTTATTAAAAGTTAAGGCACGCTATTGTACTCAGGTAGGGTAGATAACATTAGGAGCTTCTCTAAGTCTATTGATGAATTATAGTTGACTTATATAAACTTAGGAAGGTTATGTGATAGTAGAGGCACAGACATGAGCATGTAAGACAAGCAGAGGTCTACTTTGAAACAATAACAAATGCATAGTCCTCAAGAGATGGAATTCACTATATATATGAGACATTCTAACAAGATTACACGCATGATTGGATATCAACAACATAGGATCACGCTAATAGTGTCATTATAGAAGTTCAGAACAATGAAAATTTTATATTAAGTAATCATGGTTCAATTATAAGTTGAAAGTACTACCAACTCAACAGATGATACTCAACCATAACAGATGCTACTTCAATCAAACTTTTGGTCACGGCCTAAGCTAGGTGTATAGCAACAGACAAAACTAATGCAGCGAATTATTAGGACTTAGTCTAGTTACATTAAGGCACTATTTTATACAATGAGATTACAGATGTGATGAAACATATATGAAAGTTAGAAAAACCTTTACAAATAATGTCTCAAGAGATCTTAGAATCAATAGATACATATGTGAAGAAAGAAGACAACCCAAACAGCTTAAACTGATGTGCTTCAACAAAGATGCCAACCTTATACTTCTTATATCTGCTTAGTTAAGTTTATCAGACAAAAGCTTCAAGTGCATGATATAAGTGATACTAAGGCAGAATTAATATGACAGACATGAAGGTTACAACAAAACATCAAAGAAGTCGATAGTTAGAACAGGTGTATAAGGTCATTAAGGCCTCTATAGCAAATTTTTAGGGCTATAATCACACAGATGGTTCAATCCACATCAATACTCACCAAGGTCACACAATAAAAGATTAGTATTGACTTGAAACACACAATACCAAAACATAACAGTCAACTATAAACTAATAACAACTCATCATAAACAGAGATAATCAATTATAAAATATTGACAAGCATCAGAAGTAGAGATAATCAATAGAAAATAATAGTGTAGGCACGGTTTCAACTAAAACAACCAAAAAGAGAAAAGTTCAAAGTACACTAACATTCCTTTGAGCACCAAACCAAACAAGGATTCTTTAGCTGTTTTTGAATCAAAACTTACACCCCAATCAGTGTAAACTCGGAACCGTGAAGAGTAAAGAAATCAAAATTCAGTTAAGAACCCTACACTTTAATTTTGCTATTGTGTATTAGAAGTTTAGGTGCAGTTAATGATACTTTTTTAGTTAGGTCATCGAAAGAGCATTGAAGGCTCCCTTATATAGTGGCATTCAATGCCTTAGGGTTTCACAAATTCAAACTCGATGAGTGGAAGATGACGAAAAGTTGATGATGCTACCAAAACAGATGAAATAAGTTAAGAAGAAAGGTGAAAGTAGTTAGGATTTTACCTGAGGCGGGAAAGTTGACCATTGGCAAGAACCATCGGATAAAAGCTCCAATATGTAGAGGTCACTATGTTTGACCTCTGGACAAATAATAATGGTGATGATGATGAATACATGGCCATGCATGCCATAGTAGCATTACAGACGATTTGAAGTTTCGTCCATTAGCTAGGGTTTTCAGATTTGCGCGTTTGATATCCTATGATGAAACGAGAAAGAAATCAGCGGGATTCACGGGTTTAGGAAGAAATGAGAATGATTTCCTGGTTGATTCATGAACTTGCACGAATTTGTGCAAGGTTTTGATGTATTGGTTATGTGGCTTTGAGAGAAAAGGCGAAGGAAGTGGAAAGGGGCGGCTGAGTCAAAGAGAGAATGATTTAGGGTTTGGGTAGGTTAGGCCGTCTCTGATGTTTAACGGGTATGATTGATCTGGGTCATTGGATCTTTAGATCAACGGCTTTAATAATTTAGGAATTAAAAGGTTTTAATAGGAATAATCAGTGGTCGTTGGATTCTTGTAATCCAACGTTGAGATAAAACATGGTGAGGCTTTAAATTAAACCTGGTACGTTGATGATATGGATAAACCGTCAAGATTGGGTGTGTTTGTTTTATGAGTGTAAAAAATGTGTAACGTGGCGAGTTTTAATTGGTTCGGGTAAGGTGGCATGGATTACCAAGGTGGAGTAGAGGAGGTGTTTGGACTGGGTCAGATTTGGTTTGGGTTCAGGTATTGGGCTAATTTTGATTTAGGAAATATCCATTTTGCCTTTGATTATGAAATTTCAATTGTAACCTTTTTAGTCTTTACCCTTTTAAAAATGATTTAAATAAACTTAATTAATTTCAATAAAAATGTACTAAAGATATAATCATCAAATACACAGCCAATTACTGTAATTAATTGACTATTTATAAAAAATATTTTATTTCCTATTTGTGACACTAATTTCGGATTATTTTGAAATAATAGGCTAATTTACTAAAATCAATGAATAACCTTTGAAACAAAATTATTGTATCGGCCTAGCTGGTACTGTTGAGTGTATTAGCCATGACACTCTAATTATAGCCTTGCCTGTATTATATTGTGGTTAAGTGACTTGCAGTGAGGTTTGGTTTTTGGTTTCGGAGTGAAATGGGACACATAGTCCTTAAATTATAAGTTTAAGTCGTAGGAGTTTACCGTAGGTTGACTTGTGTGAAGACGACTCTAAAATAGAGTTTTGATGATTCCAATAGCTCCGTGTCGTGATTTGGGTCTTAGGAGCATGTTCGGATGTTGATTTGGAGGTCCGAAGGTCGTTTCAGCGTTAATTAGCGAAAGTTAGAAATTGGTGGAATTTTGAGAAGTTCGACCTGGAGTATATTTTATTGATATCGAGGTCAGATTATGATTACGAAAGTTGTAATATGTCTGTAGTGACAATTATGACTTGTGTGCAAAATTTGAGGTCAATCGGGCGTGATTTGATAGGTTTCGGTATCAGATGTGGAAGTTAGAAGTTCAAAAGTTCATTAGGCTTGAATCAAGGTGCAATTCATGGTTTTAGCATTATTTGATATGATTTTAAGGCTCGACTAAGTCGTATGATGTTTTATGACTTTTTGACATAGTTGGTTGAGGTCCCGGGGGTCTCGGGTGTGATTCAGACCATTTTGAAGAATTTCTGAAGTTGTTGGGTTTTCTCAGTTCTAGTGTCCTTCTACGTGTTCGCGATGATGCTCCTGTGTTCCCGTAGTATCGCTGGAAATTTACCCTTCGCATTCACAAAGATGGCCACACGTTCGCAAAGGGTAAGGACTTGGTGCTATGTGATCGTGGACTGGGTTACATGTTCGCAATGAGGAAGGGAGCTTGGGTGAGAATCACGCATTGTCTATGAGATTGCGAGCAGAGCTTTGCGGTCGCAAAACTTGAGAACCCTTGGTCACCGCGTTCACGAGTGGCCCCTCTTGTCGTGTAGGAGGAAATTGGGCAGTAACATTTTTGTGCTTCGCGGACGCGGGGCATTTTTTGCGTTCGTGAAGAAGGATTAACTGGGCAGCAGAACTTAAACTCCAAATCGAGGGTTTATGTCATTTTTCACCATTTGGACTTGAGAGCTCGGATTAAGGCGATATTTTGAGATTTCAGAGGGGTTGTTGGGTTAAAAGTTCCTAACTCATTTTTTATTAAATTCTACTAATCTATCTTTGGTTTCTTCTTTTAATTAAAGATTGGGTTGAAAATTTGGGGAAAAGGTGTAAAAGTTTTTAGACCGAATTCTTGAGTTTTGAAAAGCGAAATAGGATCAGATTTGAATAATTCTTGTATGGTTGGACTCGATATCAAAAGGATATTGGATTTTGGTAATTTTGATAGAGTTCCGAGATGCGGCCTCGGGTTGAATTTTGGGGGCTATTTTCCAATTCTTTGCTAAAACCATTATTTCACTATTTAAATTTAATAGTTTCGTATAGCTATATTTATAGAATGAAATTGTTTTGGCTAGATTCGAGCCGTTCGAAGTTGGAAAATTGAGGGAAAGGTCTTCTAATTGATTGGTTGAGCATGGTTTGAGGTAAGTGACTTGTCTAAACTTGTGTGGGAAAAATTTCCCTTAGGATTTGGTACAGTGGTGATAACTTGTGATATGTGAAGACCGTGTACGCAAGGTGATGAGTGCATACACGGGATAAATGTTAAACTTCCGGTTTTAGCTACGTAGTTTCCTTTTCATGCCTTGTTTGAGTTACTTAGCATGTTGTAGTCATCATGTTTAGCCTAATTTCACATGTCTACTTGTCTTATCTCCTATTTTCAACTTGTATCACCTGTTTGAATAACTTGCTTTTCTTGATTTCTGTATTTATTACTTAAATGTTGAATTCATTACTTGAAATTGCTATCATTGAAGTATCTTGTTGTTGAGTATAGTGTTGATTTGCAAGGCCAAGGTTTTTTTGAGGCAGGGTGTAAGTTATGAAATATCCTTAGTTTAATTGTTGTGTTTTGACCTTCGTGTTATTATTGAGGTGATTGTTTGGTTGTTACACGAGGCTTCTGCCGTGTTGTTGTCATTGTTGCACGAGGTTTCTGTTGTACGGTTGTTATTGTTGCAAGAGTTTTCTTCCGTGTCGTTGTGATTATTGATACATACGCATTCGATGGTATATAGTTTGGGAGTTGAAACGCATGTGGTGAGATAAGGTAGGCTTTATACGCTTGGCTAGTAGGGGAACTACTAGAAGCCATGTAGTGCTATAAGGTGGGATAAAATGCAGGGTGCTATTTCGAGAAAATGATTTTCAAAACTAAATGTGAAGTCCCCCGTGGTGATATAAGGAAAGTGATTTATTCTATGATTTGGGACTACGAGGCGATACCTCGGGAGTGCCCTATTGATCTTCTCTAATTGCTGTATTATTTTGTTGTTGTTTCCTTAAAATGTAAAATCCTTGTTTTACTTTCGTGATTTTATTAGCCTCCTTGATTTCGTGTTGTTACTTTCCGTAAATTCTTTAATGTTTCACTTCCCTGTTATTTCATTAAGTCATTATTTTTTTGTCTTGTTTCTTATTTTCTCCAGTAGGTCCTTGACCTGACCTCGTCACTACTCTATCGAGGTTAGGCTTGGCATTTACTGGGTACCGTTGTGGTGTACTCGTGATATGCTTCTGCATATGTTTGTGCAGATCCAAGTACATCCTATCAGCCTCGGTGTTGGAGAATTGTGCTGCTTCTTGGAGACTTCAAGGTACACCTGCCCGCGTCTGCAGGCCTCGGAGTACCCATCTATCCCATCTTTTCCTGGTTTCTTTATGTTTCTTGATAGAGAGTTATGTATAGGATTGTGAAACATGTATCTAGAGCTTGTGACTTATACCTCACCGGGTTTTGGGAGTTGTACATGTTGAGTTACGGTTTTTACTTTATATAGTTGTTTACATTTTGAGCTTTTAGATTATTATTTCAGTTATTCTGCATGCTTGTTAGTATTACCTAATCTTAGAGACTAGGTGTCGTCACGACATCCTACGGAAGGAAATTGGAGTCAAGACAATTTGGTATCAGAGCTCTCATTTTATAGGTATTATGAGTCACAAGCAAGTTTAGCAAAGTCTGACGGATCGATACGGAGACGGCTATACTTATCTTCGGGAGGCTATGGAACTGTTAGGAAAAGCTTCACTTCTTTGGTTCCTTATCGTGCAAAATCTTTGACTTCGGATTCTAAATCTCTGTATTTCTATTCTCTCACATATGGCGAGGACCCTTACAGCTAGATCAAATGACCAGACACCCGCACCCCCTAGCTAGAGTCGCGAGAGGTCGGGGCCGGGGTAGAGGCCTAGGACATCCAAGTGGTGCGACCTGAGCACTCGCATGAGCTTCTACGGAAGAGCCACCGGTAGCTCAGTTGGAGGGAAGGAATCTGAGATGCATGGTGCTGCACCAGCTCTATAGTAGACTCTGGCCCAGTTTCTGAGCATATTCGGAACTTTGGCTCAGGCAAGGTTGATACCACTTGCTCCTACCATATCTCAGGCCCGGGGAGGAGTACAGACTCCCGCTGCCTGTACCCTAGAGCAGCGAATTTAGGTTGATTAGGTCCCAGAGGTCATACTAATCCAGCCTGAGGTTAGGGTAGAAATTTCTAAGCAGGAGCAACTCAGGATCGAGAGGTACAAGAAGTACCATCCTCCCTACTTTCAGTGGCTTGACGTCATAGGATGCCAAGGGTTTTCTTGAGGAGTGCCATCGTATCCTCCGTACTATGGGTATTGCAGAGTCTAGTGGAGTTGTTTTCACTAAGTTCCATCTTAGGGGAGCAGATTATCAGTGGTGGCGAACATATGAGTTAGGTAGTCCGGCCGAGGCAAATTCACTCTCTTGGACACAGTTCTCATATATGTTCTTGAGGGAGTATGTTCCCCAGAGACTTAGAGATGCATGGCGCACAAAGTTTAGGCAGTTGCGCCATGGTTCTACGACTATGTTGGAGTATGCCATCTGGTTCAATGATTTGGATAGGCATGCACCAGCCTTGGTTGCTACTGTTAGAGCGAGCCATCGGTTTATCGAGGGACTCAACCCCAGTATCAGATTTAGCATGGCCCGAGAGTTGGAAATGGACATCTCATACCAGTAGGTAGTGGGGATTGCTAGTAGATTGGAGGGTATGTTGACTTGGGAGAGAGAGAAAAGGGAGTCCAAGAGGTCTCGAGAGTATGGCACATACAGTGGTACCCGTGACCCTATTGTAGCTCGTCATGGTAGGGCTATGTGAGCCTCCCTGTTTATTCAGCACTTCTACCTTCAAGCGATATTCCGGCCACTCCTAGGCCTCAGGATCCCTATTATGCACATCTATTGTTTAGTGCACCTCCTGCACAGGGTGCTTTCAACGGTCAGTTCACCCGATCAGTCCCGAGCAAGCCACAACACCCAGATCCTCTAAGGGATTATTTTGAGTGTGGTGACACTCGTCATATGGTGAGGGATTTCCTCAGACTCAGGAAAGGTGCACCTCCACAGACTACTTAGGCCCCGCGTATTCCACCCGGCCCTCAAGCTTCTCAGTCCATGGTCACTGCACCAGTTCCCACCCTACCTGCACAGCCAGTTACAGGTGGAGGTCGAGCAGGTAGAGGTTTCCATAGAGGGGGAGGCCATGCCAGATATTATGCTCTTCCTTCTAGGACGAAGGCAGTTGTATCCGACTATGTCATCACAGGTATTATTCCGGTATGTCTTAGAGATGCATCAGTCTTATTTGATCTAGGCTCCACTTATTCATATGTGTCATCTTATTTTGCTCTGTATTTGGGCCTATCCCGTGATTCTTTGAGTTCTCCTGTCTATGTGTCTCCTCCCGTGGGAGATGCTACTATTGTTGACCGTGTGTATCGGTCGTGTTTGATTGTTCTTAGTTTTTTTGAGACCAGAGATGATTTATTCTTTCTTAGTATGGTAGATTTCGATGTTATTTTGGGAATGGACTGGTTGTTGACTCATCATTCTATTCTTGATTGTCAGCCAAGATCGTAACGTTGGCTATGCCAGGATTACCATAGTTAGAGTGGAGAGGTACTTTAGATTATGTTCCTAGCAGAGTTATGTCATTTCTAAACGCTCAGCAGATGGGTGAGAAGGGTGTGAGGCATATCTAGCATATGTGAGACATGTCAGTATTGATACTCCTACCGTCGAGCCAATTCCAGTAGTGAGGGATTATCCAGATGTATTCCTGGTAGATCTTCCGGGCATGCCACCCGACAGGGATATCGACTTTGGTATTGATTGGTTACCGGGAACTCAGCCCAATTCTATTCCACCCTATCTGTGATGCCCCAAAATCCCACCATCGGGCGGTGATGGCGTCTAACGTTGAACCCGCTAGACAAGCCAACGTGTAAAGATAAACTAGCATATTAACATCAATTTAATAGGATAAACTAAATGGTTCACAATTTAACAGCAGAAATAAATATGGTTTCAAGATAAATAAGGACAACATAATACAACAACGCATAAATTTTCCCAAAACCTGGAGTCACAAACTCACAAACTGTCTATAAGAGTGCTAAATATGAGTCTGAAAAGAGAATACGTAGTTGTCTCTGAAACTAGGGAAAAACAAGACAGAAGTGAAGACAAAGGGATGGAAGAGACTCCAAGGCCCACGAACGCCAGCGGGTATACCTTGAACCCTCTATGATAAGCTGGAAGACACTCCCCCTAATGATGTTCTTCGAGTCCGGATGCGTAATCTGCACAACATAAAGAAGTGCAGCATCAGTACAACCGATCCCATGTACTGAGTAAGTGTCGAACCTAACCTCGGCGAAGTAGTGATGAGGCTAAGACACGACAACAAAGTGCACCTGTGCAGTTCAATAGTATAGCAGAAACTAAACAAGAATACAATTACGGGGAGAACATGTTGGGGGTAAGAGATAGCAAATATTGAAATGACATAAACGAAAACAACAGTCTAAAATATCTGAAAAATAATAATGGGAATTGACAACACAGATTAAACAGTGAAAGATGCGGCACGGCATGTCCCCTCGTGCATAATAATAACATAAAACATGGCACGGAATGTCCCCTCGTGCATAATAATAATATAAAACATAGCACGAAATGTCCCCTCCTGCATAATAATATAAAACACGGCACGGAATATCCCCTCCTACATAATCAATATAAAACATGGCACCGAATGTCCCCTCATGCATAATCAATATAAAACATGGCACAGAATGTCTCCTCGTGCATAATCAATATAACATGGCACGGAATGTCCCATCGTGCATAACCAATATAAAACACGGCACGGAATGTCCCCTCGTGCATAATCAATATAAAACACGGCACGAAATGTCCCCTCGTGCATAATCAGTATAAAACATGGCACAGCATCACCCTGCGTGCTTTTACTCTCGTCTTCACTATGCAATGTATAATGTAAGCAATGTAAATCATGGCACGACATCACCCTTCGTGCTTTTACTCTCTTCCTCTCTATGCAATGTATAATGTAAGCAATGTAAATCATGGCACGACATCACCCTTCGTGCTTTTACTCTCTTCCTCTCTATGCAATGTATAATGTAATCAATCTAAATCATGACATGGCATCACCCTTCGTGCTTTTACTCTCTTTCCTCACAGTATAATCAATGAATATCTGTACGGAATGGTACATCGTACGACACGGCATCACCCTTCGTGCTTTACACTCTTTTCTCACAATATCAAACAATGCACGGCATCACCCTTCGTGCTTTACACTGTTTCCTCACAATAGCAAACAATGCACGGCATCACCCTTCGTTCTTTACACTCATTCCTCACAATATCAAACAATGCACGACATCACCCTTCGTGCTTTACACTCTTTCCTCACAATAGCAAACAATGCACGGCATCACCCTTCGTTCTTTACACTCATTCCTCACAATATCAAACAATGCACGACATCACCCTTCGTGCTTTACACTCTTTCCTCACAATAGCAAACAATGCACGGCATCATCCTTCGTTCTTTAACACTCTTCCTCACCCAAACAACAATCATAAACAAAGGGCAAGGGAGTAAACAGAATAGAAATAGAAATCCCGGCAAGGGAACATCAATTAAATAATTAAATATCGGCAAGGGAGAAATAACAGTAATCTCAACATACAGTGCACGGCATCACCCTTCGTGCTTTATCATTCTTCCTCACAATAGCAAACAGTGCACGGCATCACCCTTCGTGATTTATCACTCTTCCTCACAATAGCAAATAGTGCACGACATCACCCTTCGTGCTTTAACACTCTTCCTCACAATAGAAAATAGTGCACAACATCACCCTTCGTGCTTTATCATTCTTCCTCACAATAGCAAATAGTGCACGACATCACCCTTCGTGCTTTAACACTCTTCCTCACAATAGAAAATAGTGCACAACATCACCCTTCGTGCTTTAACACTCTTCCTCACCCAAATAGCAATCACAAACAAGGGAAACCGAGTAAACAGAATAGAAATAGAAATTCCGGCAAGGGAACATCAATTAAACAATTAAATCCCAGAAAGGGAACAATAACAGTAATCTCAACATCCCAACAAGGGAGATAATCACTAAAGTAACAATGACCCAGCAAGGTTATATTTTATTAACTCTTTCTCTTTCTTTCACTTTCATTTCATAATTTACTCAATCACTTGAGACAATGCTCCAAAGGATTCAATTATCTCATATATCTTCACCGTTCGTGTTACAACTCGAGCCAATGCTCCTCGAAGTTTAAAGATCACAATTTCCTTCACATGCTCTTTACAACATATAAAAATCATCAATTAAGCATGGAAGTTACAACAAAATCAGAATATTCACAATATAAAGACTCACGGTCATGCTAGACACCAATGTATAGATACTCGTCACCATGCCTATACATCGTACTCGACAATTAGCAAGTAGCAAATAAGACTCAACTCTTATTCCCTCAAGCTAAGGTTAGACAAAACACTTACCTCGATGCTTTGAACTCAACTCAAGCCTCAATTATAGCTTTACCCCTCGATTCCACCACAAATTCGCTCGAATCTAGTCACAAGTTACTTAATTACATCAATAAACGCTAAATGAATCAATTTGAATGCATAAAAATGAATTTCCCAAAGTTTTGACAAAAAGTCCAAAAATGTCCCCGGGCCCACGTGGTCAAAACCCGAGGTTTGAACCAAAACCCGAGGTTTGAACCAAAACCCGATCACCCATACCCCCACGAGTTCAAATATATGATTTGTTTTTAAATCCGACCCCAAATTGAGGTTGAATTACCCAAAATTCCCAAATCCTTAACTCTACCCAGAACCCCTAATTTCTACTTTGATTTCATGATTTTAGGACTAGATTCTAGGGTGAAATCTTGTAAAAAGAAGTTAAGAAGTAAAGAAAATGAGTTACAAATCACTTATTAATGTTTTGGAGAAGAAAGAGTGTTTGGAAAATCGACTCTTATGTTTTTAGGGCTTTGAAAAATTAAAATAACTGAAATTTCCGTCCATTTATACCCCCCTCAGGTCCCCCCACCGTGGACATTGATTACATTATACATTGCATAGTGTGGACGAGAGTAAAAGCACGAAGGGTGATTCCGTGCAAGTTTGTGATTTCTGATCCTTATTGATATTTTGGCCTTGTTGTTCCTTTCTTTATTTGAGATTTCTTATACGAAACTATTATCTCCCCACAGTGTGTTCCCCTTCCTTTATTGATTGATTAATTCCTATATTTATTTTCCGTTGTATATATATAAATTCGAACTGCACAGGTTTACTTGGTAGTCCGGTCCTAGCCTCGTCACTACGTCGCCGAGGTTAGGCTAGGCACTTACTCAGCACATGGGGTCGGTTGTGTTGATACTGCACTTTGTGCTCTTTTGCATAGATCCAGGTCTTGGACAGCAGTAGCAGTAATGCAGGAGCAGGCCTTCAGTCCAGCGAGATACCGAGGTAGCCCTGCAAGCGTCCGCAGGCCCAACGTCTCCTCTATCTATTATTTCAGTCTGTTATCTCATTGTACTCGAGACAAACAGTTGTATTTTCTTTCAGACGATTGTATTTAGTACTCTTAGTAGTTCGTGAATATTGTGACACCAGTCTTGGGTAGAGGCTTATGTTGAATTTTCCGCATTTCTATTCAGTTTTTCTACAATTTAAGACTTCCGCTTTATTATTAAATTCCATTATTTGCATGCGATTGCTGAAAATTATCAAATGAGGTAACGTGTTAATGAAAAATGTAATTAAGGTTTGGCTTGCCTAGCTTCCACTATTAGGCGCCATCACGACTCCCGAAGGTGGGAAATCCGGGTTGTGACACTATCGTATGGCCCCAACAGAGTTGAAAGAGTTAAAGGAAAAGTTGTCAAAGTTGCTTGATAAGGGCTTCATTTTGCCCAATGTGTTTCCTTGGGGTGCTCTAGTCTTATTTGTAAACAAGAAGTGTATACGGATAAAATCGAGCTAAGCCATGCTCGATACATGATGACAAGGGGCTAACATCGAGGTAAAAGTCTCGTCGAGTTAGAATCTGGAGGCTGACGCCTTCCCTCGAGAATATCGGGGTCATGGTTCCAAATCGATCCTAACCTCGAATGACTTCAAGGAGCATGGTCGGACAATCAAGCATAGACAATAAAAGGCTGAAATATCCCTGACCAGCCGGATATCACGGCAGGGATCTCGGCACATATCGATAAAAAGCCGACAATCTGCTAATAGAAAGATTCTTTTTACCTTTTATAGAGTTGTACCTAAAGTATGACTCTCCTACTATATAAATAGGGTCTGATAATTCATGAAACACATTGTAACACGCATTCTAAAGTAATATATTATTATTTTCTCTCAGATATATTATCCAAGGTAACAGGGAGATTGACGAAGATGTCGCGCATCGCATTGGAGCGGGATGGATGAAGTGGAGGATCGCTTCCGGTGTTTTATGTGATAGGAATGTGCCTCTAAGACTTAAGGGTAAGTTTTATCGAGTGGTGGTTCGGCCGGCTATGTTGTATGGGGCTGAGTGTTGACCAATCAAGAACTCCCACGTGCAGAAGATGAGAGTAGCAGAGATGAGGATGTTAAGATGGATGTGTGGGTATACCAGGAGAGATAGGATTAAGAATGAATCTATCCGGGACAGAGTGGGAGTAGCCTCCATGGACGACAAGATGTGGGAGTCGAGGCTGAGATGGTTCGGACATGTTAAGAGAAGAAGAATTGATGCTCCTGTTAGGAGATGTGAGATGTTGGTCATGGAAAGTTTGAGAAGAGGTCGAGGAAGGCCTAGGAAGTACTGGGAGAGGTGATTAGGCAGGACATGGTGTTTCTTCAACTCACTGAGGACATGACCCTTGATAAGAGGGTGTGGAGGTCGAGGATTAAGGTAGAAGGTTAGTAGGTAGTTTATAGTTATTCACCGATAGTCTTAGTAGCATGCATGTCCCTTCATATTCTTAGATTTTTATTATGTTATGTGGTTTTGTTCGTCTCAGGTATTGTATTCCCTGTTGCTATTATTTGGTACTACTTATCCTTTATCTCTCTCTTTTTCTTTTCTCTTTCATCTTTCTTCCTTCCTTGCTTTCTTCTTCTTCTTGCCCTTCCTGAGCTGAGGGTCTATTGAAAACAGCCTCTCTACTTACAATAGGTAGGGGTAAGTTTTGCATACAGACTACCCTCCCCAGATCCCACCTGTTGGGATCAAATTGGGTTTGTTGTTGTTGTTGTTGTTATTTGCTCTTTTTCCTTGTTCATCAGTGATGTCCATTGCAAGCTCACATCGAGGGTGAATACTTCACTAAGGCTGGAATTATCATCTTCATGTGGTTTGAATTTATTTCGTCTTTGTTTGTTCAATCTAACTTAATTTATTACTTCGTATCAAATTAATCTGTGTATCCTTAAAACCACATACAAATTTAATTGTTATCCGATTTTTAGGGTAAACAGTTTGGCACCCACCGTGGGGCTAAGGATAATAGTGGCTCTAAGATACAAACTTCTGTAACGCACCCTATTTTACACTTGTTCTTTGAAATGTCTCTTATTTCACGCTAAAGTTCAAAATGTCAAATCCCAGTCAGCCCCTCCGAACGTGGATGCTGAATCCGGCCACCATGGCGAGAACAACAATGTAGCGCCCGATAAAAAGGATCCCCCCGTCGACCTCAATGGATTTCTAGTTGCAGACCCGATTCACGCTAGGTCGCATGTGGCCATCAATGCAAATTTACCTACCGATCCTTAGAATAGCATCCGAAGGGAAGTCCGATCGGTTGCAAAAAATACACACGGCAGCGAAGATGACGGGATCAAGTTGTGTGTGATCTTCAGAATGTTACAAGTTCAACAGGCAACAGTAACCCATCTCCAGAACCAAAATTGCGCCCCAAGCAGAATTGAGCCCCAGCAGTCCCTGGAAGTCACCCGCAGAAACGAACGGGTTACGGAGAGTTCGAAGGAAAATGAATCGGAGACCAACCCCGGGATCATAAAAATCTCAAGGAGCTGACAAAACGGGTAGAATTGGGAGAGAATAAAATCAAAGCCAATGACAAAAAAGTGGAAACCTACAATTCTAGGGTCGATCAATACCAGGAGCACCGCCGATATTAAAAGGCCTGGATTCCGAATTGTTCAAAAACCTTTCCCTCCAAGCGCAGCTTCGAAACCGATCCTCAAGACATTCTGTATGCCCAAGATTCCTAATTACAACGTAATGATCGACCCAAATGAGCATGTGGCCTTCTACACATGCGCCATCAAAGGGAGCAACTTGGAGGATGATGAGATAGTTTGTCCTACTGAAAACATTCAGGCACTCTCTGTAAAAGGGAGCAATGATATGGTATCATAACCTACCTCCTAATTCTATTAACTCGTTTACTATGCTTGCATATTCCTTCGTGAAAGCACACGTCGGGGCTATCAAGGTCGAGACCAGGAAGTCAAACCTTTTCAATGTGAAACAGAGGGAAAATGAGATGCTCCAAGAATTTGTGTTCCAGTTTCAAATGGAATGGATGGACTTGCCCCCGGTCGCAGACCATTAGGCCGTTCAGGACTTCACCCAGGGACTCAATGTTCGAAGCTCGTTGGCTTCAAAACAGTTGTAATAAAATTTGGTAGAATATCCAGGTGTTACTTGGGCCGACGTGAGTAATCGCTATCAATCAAAAATCAGGGTCGAATATGATCAACTTGGGGCCACTTAAGGGTCCATTTATCCCGTCAGAGTCGTCAAGAGAGACATTGATCGAGAACCGAGATCAATCAGGGATCATGATCAACCATAAAACAAGGACCAAAGAGGTAACGGATCTGGGTGAAACCCCGTGAGAAGTGAAAGGATGAGTGATCAAGGATAAAACAACCGGGGACTCATGAGAAAAAATAGTTTCAACAGACCCATCGGGCCTAAAGAAGCTCCAAGGCTTTCGGAGTACAACTTTAACATCAATGTCACCGATGTCGTATCCGCCATCAGACGCATCGAAGACACCAAATGGCCTCGACCTCTACAGTCCAATCCATCCCAAAGGGATCCTAACCTAATGTGAAAATATCATGGCACTCATGGCCACAGAACAGAGGATTTCAAACAATTAAGAGAGGAAGTAGCCCGACTATTCAATAACAGACATGTCCAAGAGTTCCTGAGCGATCGAGCCAAGAATCATTTCAGGAATAGAGATCCTAATAAAAAGATCGAGCAGGAGGAACCTCATCACGTCATTAACATGATCATCGGTGGGGTCGATGTTCCTTAGACGCCGATGATAAAGTGCACCAAAGTGTCCATCACAAGGGAAAAATGGATTAGGGATTATGTGGTGGACGGAACCTTGTCTTTCAACGACAAGGACGCTAGAGGGATCACGCAGCCCCACATCGATGCACTGGTAATATCTGTACTCATAAATAAATCTCGAGTTAAGCGTGTGTTAATTGGTCCAGGTAGCTCGGCCAACATCATCAGATCGAGAGTCGTAGGACAGCTCGATCAAAAAGATCAAATCGTGCCAGTAGTCCGAGCTCTAAACGGATTCAATATGGCATGTGAGACCACTAAAGAAGAAATAACATTACGGGTGAATACCACTAGACGATTCAGGAAGCCAAGTTCTATGTAAATGAAGGAGATATGAGGTACAATGCTCTGTTTGGGAGGCCATGGGTCCAGCTCATGAGGACATTACCCTCGACTCTGCACCAAGATTTAAAATTCCCAACATCGGGAGGGATTAAAACAATCTACGAAGAACAACCAGCCGTAAAGGAAATGTTCGTGGTCGAAGAGTGATCCCGATATCCACACCTACAATGACAAAAGGTCCGGGTTCAGTCGCCAAGGAAAAAGACAAATAGCAATTACCAAAATTGGCCCCGCCCAACCGGAAAAGAAGGGGACCGATGAAAATGATGACTACAGGGTTCCCAGGTCCATTATAACCCCCGACGACTCTGACGCCGCCAAATGGACGGTTGAAGAACTGGAGCAGGTCACATTGATCGAGCATTTGCCCGATCGAAAGGTATACCTGGGCACAGGGTTAAGTCCCGAGCTCAAGGAAAAGCTCGTTAAATTCCTTATAGCTAATGTAGATTGTTTCTCTTGGTCCTACCTTTATATGACAAGGACCCCCCCGGAAATTTTTACACCCCATGTTTTCGTACGTGGAAGTACGCGATAAGTAAATTGATATAAGCTCGGAAATGAAATGTTACATCCTGCATTTTCATACGTTAAAGTTTCACCGTAAGTTAATCGACGTAAGCTCGGGGATAAGATTATCTTGAGATTATAAGTATTATGCTATTTCAAACAAGTAATAAGTAAATTCGTGAAGGTGAGAGGTTAAGAGAATTGAAGAAAATGAGTTTCATTGAAGTTTGACATTTCGAGATAAAATACGGTCTAAGCTATAATACCCCGTATTTATGAACTAAGGCCATACTAGGTACCACATGACCATGATAGTAAGATGTATAAAGTGTGTTAAAAGTGAGTAGTATTTTAAGTAATTATAGATAATTTTTAATTATGTGGATAATTGGATAATTGATAATTTTTAGTGGGAGATTAATAAATATCTTTGGATAATTAAATAACCCCAATGTGGCAGAGCCCCCTTCCCATGTAATGACTCTTACAAGAGAGTAAAAGGTGGCACATTTAAGGGTGTTATGTGATACCAAGCTTGAAAAGTGGGTCCCACGCCCATTAAAGCATAAGACCCCTCTAAATTCAAGAAAGGTGCTTATATAAAAAATGGTTAGCTACGGTCTTCAACAATAGTTCAAACACAAATTTCCTTATCATCTTAGCAACGTGATATTTCTTGAAATTCTAAGCAAGCCTGGTATAATCTTTTTCAAGAATATCATACGGATTTTTCCTACTCCAGGTATATTAAGGTTAAGCCCTTCCTTCATTTTGGTATAATTTCGTAACTACATGTGTTTGATAACGAGGCATAAAGACAAGTTCATACTCTCGAATTTATATACATTATCGTAGTCTCATAAGTTACAGTATTTTCCCTTATCGGGACTTCATATTCAATTGAGTATTGTCTTCTTCCATTCAAGAGAGCGGAGGGTCTATATATATACAGTATTATAGTACTTTCCCCACCATCGAGCTATAATCGGTGGGCAGGCCCCTATTGGGAAACCTCCAATCAGATGGTAAGTTATATACCAAGCCCACTGTGGTCGAGCGCCTATCAACGAACCCAGCATGGCCAAGATACAGAGCCTAGTATGTCCAAGTGCCTATTAGCGAGCCTACTACGGCGGAGCAGTAACACGTTCTGAGCCTTAGAGGGCCGGACATCTATTTTATTTACTATATTGAGAGAGTTGAGTCAGTATCAGCAGGTAAGTATATCTCCAGATCATCTTTGACTCCCAGTTACTTTTAGTTATTATATTATCAGTTCAGTTTCAGCTTTTAGTTATTTCATTGCCTTGCATACTCGATACATTATTTCATACTGACGTCCTCTTTTCTCGGGACTCCGATGATTCATCAGCCCGAGGAGCTGCTGCATTCAATCTTGTCACCCTGGTCGTTCATGAAATGGGGGATGGACATCGCCGGCCCCCTTCCATAGGAACCCGGTAACACTCAATTTATATTGACTATTTTTCTAAACGGGTGGAATCCCAAGCGTTTGACAAAGCCAGGGAGAAGGAAGTCATTGATTTCATCTGGGAACACATAATACGCCAGTTCAGAATACCGGCCAAGATCATGTGCGACAATGGGAAGCAGTCCATCGGCAACAAAGGAAGGAAGTTTTTCAAAGACCATAAGATCAAAAGGATCCTTCAACACCCTACCACCCTAGTGGGAACAAGCTCGGTTGATAGGACTTAATGTAAGGGTCAAACGATCAAATGAAGTGTGCCCACATAGACCACTCGAGCCTTGACACAACGCTTGTACACATGTGTAACCTTGTATATAACACACAGAAATGAAAAGAAGTTTCTACCTTGCGGATAAATATTTTGTCCCGTAAAATTTTTTTCTTTCTTACATTTGGTCCCATAACTACATTGAGCCCAAGGGACACCTTACTCAGGGACTGTCGTCCAAGTTAGGCTCGAACAACCCGAGATATCGAAGCCCGAAGGCACAAAGCCTATTAGACAGGGCCCGAACTTTAAAGGCTACGGCCATCCCCATTTGGGGACGGTTGTTAGGGGTAAGCCTGTATGACTTGGGGAAACAAGCCCATTGGGAAACACCCAAACTGAAAAGTCTACGTCTATCCTAGAATGGCTCGGAGACATCTGAGACCCATAACCAAAGCATAAGGCCTTCAAAAAATCTAAACTGGTTCAAAAGGCTACCCTCGCCACATTGTAATCTAAAATATTCTAAGTACTTTGGGTAAATCTTTCGGTCATACCGATCCCCCTAAGAGTCTTAAGAAAAAGAATATTAGGAACGAGTCTCGTTCGAACCTCGGAAAAAGACCTAATTATTACGTACTAAGGCATTCGATATCTTTACAATCATACAAAAAAGAGCGAAAGAAACAAGCTTAAAACTATCAAGGGGAAAAAGATCGTTATATATATATATATATAT